>JAQZBX010074072.1:0-14815 GCA_029593785.1 Cabassous unicinctus
ATAGGAAGAACCTACACCTAGCATTGTATTCAGAGATGAAAGACTGAAAGTTTTCCTGCTGAGATCAGGAAGAAGACAAGGATGCCGTGTCAACATTATTCTTCAATATTGTGCTAGAAGTTCTAGCTACTGCATTTAGGCTAGACAAAGGAATAAAATGCATCCAAATAGGAAAAGAAGAAGCAAAACTTTATTCTCCGATGACATGATCCTATATTTAGAAAATCCTGAAAAATTCACAGCAAAGCTACCTGAGTTAATAGATGAGTTCAGCAAAGGGGTGGAATACAAAATTAATACACAAAAATCAACAGCATTTCTTTAGACTACTGATGTGTAATCTGAGGAGGAAATTTTTAAAAAATTCCATTTATAATAGCAACTAAAACAATCGTATAATTAGGAATAAACTCAACCAAGGACCTAACTACAAAACATTCCTAAAAGAAACCAAAGAAGACTTAAATAAATGGAAGGACATTCCATGTTCACAGACTGGAAGACTAAATATCATAAATATGTCAATTTTACCCAAATTGATTTACAGATTCAATGCAATCCAAATAAAAATCCAAACAGCCTTTTTCATAGAAATTGAAAAGCCATCAATCAAATTTATTTGGAAGTGTAAGGGGTCCTGAATGGCAAAAATGTCTTTAAAAAGAAAAGTGAAAATGGAGGACTCTCACTTCCTGACTTTAAAGCATATTACTTAGCTACATTGATTAAAAAAACAGCATGGTACTGGCTTGAGGACAGGCAGATTGACCAATGGAACTGATTCAATAACTCAGAAATTTACCTTCACATCACAGTCAAGTGATTTTTGACAAGGCTGTTAAGGCCACCCAGCTGGGCCAGAACAGTCTATTTAACAAATGGTGCTGGGAGAATTGGATAACCATATCCAAAAGAAAGAAAGAAGAATCCTATCTCACACCTTATACAAAAATTAATTCAAAATGGATCAAGGACCTAAATATAAAAGCGACAACGATAAAACTCCTAGAAGTAAATGTAGGAAAACATCTTCAACATTTTGTGGTAGGTGGTAGTTTCTTAAATCTTATACCCAAAGCATGAGCAACAAAAAGAAAAATAGATAAATGGGACCTCCTCAAAATTAAAAACTTTTACACCTCAAAGGACTTTACCAAAAGGGTGAAAAAGCAGCTGACTCAATGGGAGGCAATATTTGGCAATCGCATATCTGATAAGGATTTAATATCCATGATATATAAGGAAATCATACAAGTCAACAACAAAAAAAGACAAATTATCTGTATTAGTCAGCCAAAGGGGTGCTGATGAAACTGGCTTTTATAAAGGGTATTTATTTTGGGTAGAAGCTTACTATCACAAGGCCCTAAAGAGTTCTACTCAAGGTACCATAAGAGGTACTTTCTCACCCAAAGTCATTTGCCATGTGTTGAGCAAGATAGTGGGCAACATCTGCAAGAGTTCTGCCTTCCTTCTTTCTCTTAAGACTCCATGGTCTCAGCTTCTTCTGATCTCAGCTGTAGGCTGGAATAAGGATTGTCTCTCTCCCCAGGGCTCTTTTCTCTCTGGGCTTAGTTGCTCTGTTCTCTTCACAAGGTCAGCTGTAGACTGTCAGGTTCATCTCTATTCCTGGGGCCTCTGCCATGTCTAATGAACTGTCTCTCTTCTTCTGTGTTCTTCTTCTCTGTGTCTACTCCCATGTGAAAGTCTGTTTTATCAGCCCACCAAGGGGGCGGGAATTCAATGCTGAGTTGCTCTCTAATGACGTCATTGAATCAAAGTCCTAATCTTAACATAATTTAATCAGACATCGCAACTGAATCTAACACAATCAAAGGGTATCATGCCCAGAGGAACAGATGAGTCCACAAACATAATCAAATATCTTTCTTGGAATTCACAAATAATCAAACTGCTACACTCACCAATTAAAAAATGGGCAAAATACTTGGAAAGACAACTGTCCAAAGAAGAAATACAAATGGCGAAGATTCACATGAAAAAAAATGTTTAACATCACTAGTGATTAGGAAAATGCAAATCAAAACTACAATGAGATATCATTTCACACCTATTAAACTGGCCACTATTAAGAAGTCAGAAATCTCTAAATGTTGGAGAGGATGTGGAGAGATAGGAATGCTTATTCACTGTTGGTGGAATGTAGAATGGTACAGAGCTACTATGGAGGACTGTTTGGAAATTCCTATGGAAGTTGAATGAATATTTGCCATGTGACCTGGTAATACCATTGTTAGGTATATATACCCAGGAGAACTGAGAGCAGGGACACGAATAGATATCTGCACACTGACGTGATTGCCAAAAGGTATCTATCAACTGATGAATGGATAAATAAATTGTGGAGAATACACATGATGGACTATTATGCAGCAGTAAGAAGAAATTAGGTCATGAAATCATTCATGACATCATGAATGAACCTGGAGGACATTATGTTGAGTGAAGCAAACCAGATACAAAAGGACAAATACTCTATGATTGTCCTATTATGAATTAATTATATTATATGAAATATCAATATGGGTAAAGTTGCATATATATGATCATTTTTCTTTGAAGTTAAACAAATGTAGGCTACTACTACAAAATGTTAATATCAGACAAAAAAACCCAAACCATTAAACTAAGTGAAGGAGACCAGACACAGAATACTATATAGCGTATGGTTCTACTTATATAAAATGTAAATATAAATCAGTTTATAAAGATGAAATTAGATTAGTGGTTATGTAAGACTGAGGAAGGAATGCTTTCTTTTTGGAGTAATAAAAGTCTTCTAAAATTTTTGAGATGATGAATATACAACATTGTGATTATATTAAAAGCCTTTGAGTATACATTTTGGATAGATCATATGGTATGTGAATATATCTCAATAAAACCGCTTAACAAACAAATAAATTATTGTAAAAAAAAAAAACTAAAAGGAAAGACAAAATCAATCAACATTTGCTTAGTATCTACTAAGTTAATTCACATATCCTTTTTCTTTTTAGAGCATAACATTTCTATAGTGTAGTAATGATTTCCATTTTATAGTTGGGAAAATGGCTCAGAGAGGTTATGCAACTCACTCAAGAGTAGGAAGAGTTTGGATTAGAATCCAATACTGTTAGAACCCAAAATACTTGATTAGCAAAATTATGACCAAAACAAAGTTAAATTTCCACTTCTTTTCTTTGGATAATATTAACATTCATTGCATTCTTCATATGTTCCAGGCACATTGAGTAGGTTCATAATTTACCTGCATCAGCTCATTAATTTCTCATAATAACTATGAATTAGAAACTATCATTGATCTCATTTTACAGATGGGAAAAAAGACAAAGTTTGTTCAAATTCACACTACAACTGATAGGCTTAGTATTAAACACAGGCATTCTGGCTCCAGGGTTTCTGCTTTTGAATCCTGCACAGTCCTGACTCTTACTCAGGTGGAAGATAAAGATAATGAGCCCAGTTGTGAATAAAATATGGGCTTAATGAATGCCTAAAGTGGGAAACAACAATGCAAGGGTTCTCTTTTTTTTTTCTTATTACCCAGAATATTTAAGTCCACATTTCCTTTCACAGCCCAGTAAATAATGTTATATGACAAAAGTTCTATACCCCATTAAATAGCAATACTATTTCTATTGTTGTTAAACTGTTTATTAAAAAATATTTTTATCTCTTTTCTGGGTATAATACTTTATATCATCAACCTCCTTTCTTCTCCTTTTGTACTATATTTACCTTAAAATTAATTGACATTTAATTTGCTAACTTGTAAAATAAAAGCAGAGCCAAAAACAGTGGGCCTGCATAATGCCAATTTGCTGCCGATAGATGCCTTGCTGAATGGCATGACAAGCCATGCCCAGGGCCCATGAGAGAGAAGAGAAAATCAGACAGGGGAAGCTCATTTCCTTATATAAGCCAGAAGTAGCTTAAGTCTTTTTTCCACCACCACTAAGAAGCAGTGTATATAAGATTTTGACACTTCTTTAAAACTTATTGACATGATCATCAATGCCCATAATGTTTTGTCACCAATCTATCTTCTCCATCTCTTCTCTTACCTTTCTCCACAGGTACCGTATATTTCAACAAGTTCCCATGATAATTTATTAAATAGTGATGAATGTTCAAACCAACATCCTTTTGGTCAGGCTTTCCTCAAAAAATCAGCATTCCTTACTTACTCAGTGCCTCTTTCGTTCCTTTTCTCTTTCTGCCCAAAAATATTTTTTTGAGTATTCACCAAGCATAAGCATTGGTGCAGTGCTTTAAAAGTCTAAGTGAATGTCAGTCTTCCATGAAGCTTGCCAAAGGCAGTAGTAAGTTTACTGACCTTTGATACTCTTCATCATGACCTCTCCCCCAAGAATGCTAGAAAATGAGCTTACAAAACACATACTACGTTGCATTAAAATTAATTGTAAACTAGTTTGTCTCCCTTAATAGACTGAGGGCAGGACAATTTTCCATCCAACTATGTCTTTCTTATATCTACTACAAAATATCAGAGGCACTTACTGAAATCATGAGGCCAACTAATAACATGATTTTCAGAGATCCATATACTAAAGAAACACTAGAAGTTAAATGGCAGTGCCAAAAGGGAATTCAGATCACCTGATTTCAAAATGCTGGTCCTTTCTATCACACCAATATCTATAGAGTTTTTGTTTTATTTTATTTTGTTTTGTTTTGAGGTACCGGAGACGGGGGATTGAACCCTGGACCTTGTATGTGGGAAGCCAGTGTTCAACCACTGAGCCACGTTGGCTTCCCTGAGTTCATTCTCTTGTTTGTTTTGCTTGTTGTTTGTTTTTATTTTTTCAGAAGGCACCAAGAACCGAACCTGGGACCTCCCATGTGGGAGGCAGGCACTCAACTGCTTGAGACACATCTGCTTCCTATAAGGTTTTTTTTAAGATTTATTTTATTTATTTATTCTCCCCGCCCCCATTGTTTGTGCTCACTGTCTGCTCTCTGTGCCTATTTGCTGTGTGCTCTCTGTGTCTGCTCATCTTCTCTTTAGGAGGCACGGGAACCGAACCCGGGACCTCCCATGTGGTAGGCGGGAGCTTAATTGCTTGAACCACATTCACTTCTCTATAGGGTTTTTTCCTAATATACTTTTTATTTATTCTTAAAAGGTACTTAGATTATATAAAATGTTACATAAAAAATATAAGGGATTCCCATATGCCCCACTCCCAAGACCTCCCACTTTTTCCCACATTAACAACTTCTTTCACTTGTGTGGTACATTCATTGCAATTGATGAAAACATTTTGGTATATTGCCACTAAATATGGACTACAATTTACATTGTGGTTTACACTCTCTCCCACTCAATTCTGTTTGCTATGGCAGGCTATAAAATGGCCGTATCAATTCCAAGTCCTGAAAATGCCCCCATATTACACCTCTTTTTCCCTGTCCCTGACTTCAGCATCTCCAGTGGCCATTACAGGGTTTTAACATTAAGAAGAAAAGAAAACAAAAACACAACACTTTCAAAACAGATTAATTAAACACCTAGGAACTTTCAACTTAAAGCATGGCCCATCAGTGTCAGCACCATCTGGAACATGTTTGAAATGGAGAATTTAAAGTTCTCCCTGGAACCTATTGAATCTTAATCTCCTTTTTACAAGGAACATAGGTGATTTGTACACATGTTAAAATTTGTGGCACACCAACAGAGCACCTGCATTCTGTATAGCTAAGCTGGGTAGCGGTAATACAAAGCAGCCAGAATTGAATGGGCAGTCCATAAGACTCTGCTTGATTGCTAACAAACTCTTGCAGAATAAAATAACATTAAAATCTAAGAAACATGCAAAGAAAGGGGTTCAAATAAGTGAAAATATTAATATGGGGTGATAATTCTCCCCAATCCTTCTAAATTAAAAACAAATTTAATAAATAAAGAACAGGGGAATGATATAATATTGAGTTAAAATAGTTTCTGTTCAATTTGGAAAAGAAAATCCAGGGAGCTAATTTCAACAGTTTTATTTTTAGAAGATTTTACAGTTTTAACAGATAAATTATTAGACATTGTCATATCAAGTTTGTTCAGGATAGAATCAAGCATTAAGCAAAATTATTATAGCAAAGGTTCCTAACGCATCTAAGATTAGATAAAATTTCCATTTATTATTGTTACAAACATCATGATTAGGTAGCTGAGAAAGAGAATGTAAACTTTCAGACTCTAAACAACAGTCAACTAGAATTATTTATTTCTTGGTACCAACATTCATATAATTTTTTTAATAAAGAAGCTCATGTAAAATCTCTATCAGGAAAACAAAAAAGTATACATCCTCATAATTTCATTATTCCCTTAATCTTTGATTTCATAATAAATACTAAAAAATCACAAGCTGTGTTGTATCCAGAAATAATCTTCATACCCTCCCCAAAGACTGCACCCCACCATACATTCCCTGTATATTCCACCATCAGCAGTAAATTGAGTTCTATCCTTAGCTGAAAACGGTTGCATCATGAAATTAAATTCTCTTTCCAAAGGGATTTTAGGAAAGTACACATAGAGAATAGAGAGAGCAGATAAAGAATAAAGAAAGCATCAAAACAGAAAGACTGAGGGGAAAAACACACATTACTTCCTTTATAAATGTAAGCTTGGCATCTGTTGTGAGATTCAGAGTAGGTATTTAAAAATCAGTTCTAATCAGCAGCAAGAAGGGAATACTCCTAAGAAATCAGAGCAATGCTGTAGGGGAGAACAGCCTACACTTGCAAGAGACTAGAATTGAAGCTGCTGCAATATGAAGGTTCTGTGTTCTTGAAAATATACTTAATAAGTTGATCTGACTTGTTTCTTAATTTGGGTTAGGTCCAAATGACAATGGTAGGGTCTGAGCTATCTGATGTTTTTCTTTAAAGAAATATTTCCAGGTAAAGAGGTTGAATTGGTAGTATTGGTCAGGGGTAAAAGACTGCCAATGTGTACTACCTAGGGACTCTGCTCTTACCTTCATCACTTGTACATTCCTTTTGAAAACTATGAATTTTATGGAAAACTCTCTTTTTAAATTGCTCTAAGCTGTGTCTGTTGCAGTAGCTTTCTAAACAATTACCTTCAGAGGTAATTGGCTGCTTTCTTTTTTATCATCTGCAGGCTAACAAATACCTTTGTAACTGAGGAAGAGTAATGAAATGAAGTGAAATAAAAAAATTCACAAATATGCTTTTGAAATGTTCTCTGTCTTAACAAAGGAAAACATCTAAATGTGTTGCCAAAAGTGTTCAGGGAAGAATAACTTGCTCCTGTTTTCTGAAATTTAAGTTGGCACCATTTATAGAAAGGATATGGGAAACAAGGCATTTAAAAAAATGTCTAATGAGTGAAAATAGTATGTTTTCATTACTATTCCTTCTTGCTAGTTTATGCTCAAAATAAAAAATTATGTTTGGTATAGAGATCCAAACTGGGGTCGTTCTATATTTTAATTGAAGATGAAAAGCTATTTGAGTCGTAGTAGGTCCCTGAGAAGTACTTCCAGGGTACACACAATTGACTCTAAAACAGATTATCATTTTCAGTGTAAAACTTCAGAACCCAAGATGTTTATTCTTCAATAGTGTTGACTTTTCAGTATGCTCTGATGATACATGTCTTCCATTGAAAAAGTATTTTTTAATACTTAAAATGGAAGCATTTAGGATATAATGAAACCAGTTCATCATCTGGCTGGTACAATGCCTAGAATGGAAATGGTAGTAGCCTTGGCAAGTTCCCGAAAGGGGTGAATTTCCCCAAAGGTCTTTTGAGGGTGCCAGTGATCTGTATATGTCCCAGCAAGGAAATGTGTAAAGTCAGCTGAACCTAGTATAAGGCTGTGGCCACCTCTCCCTGGGAAGACAGATGCACATCAATCTGATGAATACCAGGCACGAGTAGATAGGGAAAGTCAATAATACATTGCTCAGTCTACCTTCTGAGAACCTAGGAAAAATATTCTGGAGCTGGTCTAAAGTTAAATTTTCTTTGTTTTGGTTTCATGCTCAAAGATTACCACTCATGTCTGATTCTCTAACATTCCTTAGCTTACAGACTATATTCTTTCCAAAGTCTGTGAAAATATAACAACTATTATTTATTACAGTCATAAGACAATGGTGAACATATCCTGGCAGAATATCTCTTTCTGGAGACTGAAGACTGGCTACAGGAAAACATATTTAGAGCTCAAGCAGGTAAGGCAAATAAGCAGCATCTTGAATATCAGCTCTTACTTTTAGGATTTGTTTCAAGTCTTAGCTTGGGCTGAGAAAGACTCTGAGGCTAAATCCAAGCTCAGTGGGAAAAAAATGATTGTCATGACCCTTTAGGAAGGTCCATAATAGGTATTGTGGGGGGGATGGAGACACACAAATGGGTGCATATTTTTAAAAGTATTTACAGATGTTACTTACACCCTTAAAATGTTTTGTTTTCCTATGTGATAATGTTATTTAAAACATGAAGTAATGTTTAACTTATAAATTAATTTATTATAACACTTAAATACATTATTTAAAAGTGCTGTACTTTGAATAATTCCCAGTATTTGGGAAATCTTTAAAGATTTTGGGGAAAATTATTGTCTACTAAATGTTAATTTGACATGACTTCTGTTAAGAAACATATGCAGCTTTTGTAAAACCTCTATTTTTACTCCCTTATCTGATAATAATGAAAAAATAAGTGAGACCAGTTAGCTTTTGTTTTTTTAAGCACAGTGGTAATAAAACTAAAAAGTTGGGATGGCTTTGATAAGGCCAATTAATTTTCTCCTGTTTCCTAACCTGTAGGTCTTTAAAATTGGTATGGTAAATAACAGGAATATAGGGAGGCTTAGAAGAGTCCTCTGTCCCAAATAATTGCCAATTCTAAACGGAAATGATTATGTTTTAAAGGAAATGCATTGAGTTCTGATTATCAATAGACATCATGGATTATTTTTCATGTCATCAAGACTATGTGCAGGTTTGGTCTTAGATCTCTGAGTGCATTGAAATATATTTCAAAAGGAATGATGTAAAAATTGCCTAAGATACGAAGTAGAAATATAACTGGAGAAAAAATGTAATATAGTGGAGTCAAAAGACTTAGATTAGAATAAAATTCTACCACTTACTAACCTTATAATTTCAGACAACTCTTTTAAAGTCTCTAGGCCTTTATTTCAGGATCTATGGCTTGGGGCAATAGAACCTGCTCTATCTGGCTCATAGAGTTGTTTTGATGCAAAAACAAATGCATTTTCAAAACCCTAAAGCTTGTGAAATCATGTGAAAAATAAAACCAGTAACCTCTCAAATTTCTCATGCAGGGTATCCATATGCTTTGGGACTCAAACCTACCAGACTGGAGATTGACACTTGTAACAAATGAATGGCAATGAAAATATGCTTTTGCTCGTTAAAAAACAGATTTAACTTGTGGATGAGTAAAGTGTAAATTAATCAGAAACAGATGCATAAAAATTATATTAAATTACTCAAGAGTTTAAAAATTAAGGGTCAACTGCTTCACCAAATTTCCTAGTAGAAGACTAAAATCATCAGAAAATAATCTGACACTTGTTGGTATCCAGAAATAGAAATACCTGTGGGAATGGCCCCCTTTTCAGTAGCACACAACAATGAAGACACCAAGTTGAACAGGTCTGATTTCTATAGAATATACCAATGACAACACACACCATTTTGTTGTCTGAGTTTCAGAAAGAATGGTTGTATCTTCTCTATCACAAATATGCCAAAATAATTAAGAAAGCATTTCGATTGCAATGACAAAAATATATGCTATAGGAATAGTTATCAAAAGAATAAAGAATTTATTTTTATATTTTAAGGTTCTACCAAATATACTTTGATCCATGATGTTCCAAAAAATCAACTCAATTTAAAAATAAATAAAAGTCATCCTGATGATAAAATCTACTCATAAATCTGCTTTGCAAGTTAAATAATTTATGGCCTTGTGTAAGTATAAATCTTCTTTAGGCCTCCATTCCCTCACTGTGAAATGGATCCCACAACATCTCCTCCCTGGCTCATAGGAGGTTGGAAAAGGATAAAATGAAATAATACACATCACAGCGCTGGGTAAAGTATAAAATTCTAAATATATATAAGGTATTATTTTCATCACTAGAATATAAATGCCTTAAAGGCAGTACTTTGTTTCACTATTTTATTTCAAACACTGAATAACACATGGTATGATTCAATAAATTTTATTCAATAATAATTTTAAAAATCACTTAGTGGGGATCTAATATGCCACAGTTCTTAGTGGTGATCTAATATGTCACAGTTCTTTCAGTGAAACAAATAGAATGTATCCAGATTGAATCTCCCAAAATATTGCATGTGAGGGACTTGCAGGTATCTGGGTCCAAATAGCCTGTCTATCTAAAACAGAAGATCAGGACATTGACATAGAGTTCACAAGTGCCAGAGGGCTGAGCAAGATGGGATGCCAATATATGCTAACTCATAGGCCATAGGAATATGGTCAGGATTTTAGAGGGTAAAGAGTGGACAAATAGCTAAAGGAAGAGCCAGTCTCCAGATGACCATAGGAAATAAGAGGAAGAGAAAAAGGGATGAAAGATTGTTTAGACTGAATTAGCAAAGGGCATCACTTTCTCTCTTTCTCTCTCTCCTCTCTCCCTCCCTCTCTCCCTCTCTCTCTCTCTCTTAAATATAATGTACATATATATTACATACATTCACATTTTTATAAGTATATATATGCACATAGGTATATAAACACATACTATACAAATATATACACATTTGTACAGGCATAGCTCTTCTTATTGCACTTCATTTTATTCTGCTTTGTAGATATTGCATTTTTTACATTTTGGAAGTCTGTGGCAAGCCTGCATGCGGAAAGTTTTTGTTGCAATTTTGCCAACAGCATGTGTTCACTTTGTGTTTCTGTGCCACAGCTTGGTAATTCTTGCAATATTTAAAACTTTTTCATTATTATTATATCTGTCATGATGATCTGTGATCAGTGATCTTTGATGTTACTATTGTAATTGTTTGGGGGCACCAAAAACTGTACCCAAAAAGACAGTAAACTTATTGATCAATGTCCTGTGTGTTCTGACTGCTCCACCAACAGGCCATTCCTTGTCTCTGAATGTCTTCTCAAGCTTCCCTATTCCCTGAGACACAACAATGTTGAAATTGGGCCAATTAATAATCCTACAATGGCCTCTAAATGTTCAAGTGAAAGAGTTACATGTCTCTCACTTTAAATTAAAAGCTAGTAATGCTTAAGCTTAGTGAGAAAGGCATGCTGATTGCCAAGACAGGCTGAAAGGTAGGCCTCTTATACCAAACAGTGAGCCAAGTTGTGAATAGAAAGGAAATTTCTTGAAGGGAATTAAAAGTGCCATTCCAGGGAACACACAAATGTTATGAAAGTGAAACAACCTTATTGCTTTTCTGGAGAAAGTTTGAATGGTCTGAATAAATCAAACCAGCCACAACAGTCCCTTAAACCAAAGCCTAATCTAGAGCAAGGCTCTTCAATTCTGTGAAGGCTAAAAAATGTGAAGAAGCTACAGAAGAAAAGTTTGAAGAAAACAGAGTTGGGATCTTGAAGTTTAAGGAAAGATACCATCAACATAATATCAAAATACAAGGTGAAGGAGCAATTGCTGATGTAGAAGCTGCAGTGAATTATCCAGGTCTAGCTAAGATCATTGATGAAGATGGTTACACTATACAATGGATTTTTGCTGTAGAGAAAACAGCCTTCTATTGGAAGGAGATACCACCTGGAACTTTCATAGTTAGAGAGGAAAAGTAAATGCCTAACCTGAAAGCTTCAAAGGAGAAGCTGACTCTTTTGTAAGGGGTTAATGTAGCTGGTAACTTTAAGTTGAAGCCAATGCCCATCTACCACTCCAAAATGCTAGGGCCCTTAAGAATTATGGTAAATCTACTCCACCTGTGTTCTATAAAGGAAACAACAAAGCCAAGATGACAGTGCATCTGTTGACAACATGGTTTGCTAAATATTTTAAGCTCACTGTTGAGACCTACTGCTCAGAGAAAAGACTCCTTTCAAAATATTATTGCTCATTGATAATGTACCTGGTCATCCAAGAGCTCTGATGGATATGTACAATGAGATTAATGTTGCTTTCATGTCTGCTAAGACCACATCCACTGTGCAGCTCATGGATCAAGGAATAGCTTCGACTTTCAGGTCTTATTATTTAATGAATGCATTTGGTAGGGCTATAGCTGTGATAAATAGTTATTGCTCTGGTGGATCTGGGAAAAGTAAATTGAACCTTTTGGAAAGGATTCACTAGTCTAGATGACATTAAGAACATTTGTGATTCATGGAAGGTTTTCAAAATATCAACATTAACAGGAGTTAGAAGAAGCTGATTGCAACACACATGGATGACTTTGAGGGGTTCAAGATTTCATGGAAAAGGTAACTGCAGATGTGGAGGAAATAGCAAAACTAGAATTGGAAGTGGAGCCTGAAAATGTGACTGAATTATTACAATCTCATGATAAAACTTTAATGGAGGAGACCAACTTCTTATGGATGAGCAAAGAAAATATCTTCTTGAGAAGAATCCACTCAGGATGAAGATGCTGTTGAACATTGTTGAAATGACAACAAAGAGTTTATATTACATACACTTGGTTAATAAAGAAGCAGCAGGGTTTCTGAGGACTGACTGCATTTTTTTTAAAAGATTTGTTTATTTACTTTATTTCCTCCCCTTCCCCAGATGGTTATCTCATCTGTCTGCCCATTGTTTGCTCACTTTTTCCAGGAGGCACAGGGATAGGACCTGGTACCTCCCACATGAGAGACGAGTGCCCAACAGCCTGAGCCACATCCATTCCCTGCAGACCGTGGCATCTGCTGGCTTGTGGCATCTGCTCCTTGTGTCGGGGGTGGCATCTAGCTCATTTGCGGCAGGGGCAGCGTCTAGCTCATTGCAGTGCGGGTGGTGTCTGCTTATCTACTTTTATAAGAGGCACCAAGACCTGAACCCAGGACCTGCCATGTGGTAGGGGCCACCCAACTGACTGAGCTACATCTGATTCCCTGACTGCAATTTTGAATGTTCTACTGTGGGAAAAATGTTATCAAACAGCATCACATGCTACAGAAAAATATTTTGTGAAAGGAACAGTTAATCGATAGGGCAAGCTTCATTTTTATTTTAAAAAACTGCCACAGCCATCCGAACATTCAGCAACCACCACCACTCTGATCAGTCACCAGCCATCAAAATTGAGGCAAGACCCTTTACCAGCAAAGCCTTCTTGCTGAAGTCTCAGATGATAGTTATCATTTTTAAGACTTAAAGCATTTTAAAACTAAGGTATATACATTGTTTTTTAGACACAATGCTATTGCACACAATAGACTACAGTATAGTGTACAGTATAGTGTAAACATAACTTATATGCACTGGGAAACAAAAACTTCATGAGACTTGCTGTATTGTGATATTTGCTTTATTGAGGTGGTGTGGAACTGAACCCACAAAATCTCTGAAGTATGCCTATATATGTACATGTATGTATACTTCATAGTACCTATGTTTTGAGGAGTAAATGAGATATTGCATACAAAGCACTTAGCAAAATTTTACAAACATGGCTAGTGCTCAGTATATATCAGTTATTACTAGAGATTTTCTATTTCATCAGCTTCAAGATTATACATCCAGATGGAAGCAGTAAAATTAAAAATATTATTTTAGGAATATTTTGGTATATTTACTACCAACATTTAATGTATTATTTTATATAAATGTGCACCTACTACAAATACAATATTATTTGAAGTGTGACAACACCTTTATGACTTCAAAAGACCAAATGTTAGCAATCAGATGTATTGAAGAAAAGCATCAGCAGTGGTATAAAAATAAGTTGGTCTCCATGGAGAGAAATTCAGTTCAGGAAACTGGTCCTAGATAAAAGGTACATTCGAGGCCATGTTACAGAGGCTGGTGCTCATCCAACTGTAGTGGCACAAGCCACCTCAGGACCTATTCTGTGGCTGGAGTAGGAAGCTCCATTTCCCAAAAACAGGAAAGGAAGAGACAGTTGGTCACTGACTTCAGCTACTGATTAGTAAATTCACCTGGCTAAAATATACCTAAGAACAGCAAGAGTTTAAACCTGTCCAACCAGGAAAGAAGCTGGTAGCTGCCATTTTGAAAACCCCCTGGCACGAGGGAAAGCAGGACTGATTGAAAATCAGAGTGATGGCAGGGACTGGCTTCTTCCCATCCAGATAGGACTGCAGCCCTAGGCAAGGCTGCAGCCCCACCTCTGGCAGGGAGGAAGATGGTGGGAGCTGCACCAGCCTCTCCAGGTAATTGCAGTTACATTTGGCTGGCACAGACTGAATAGTCGGAAACCTACCTAGACAACTGTAGTCATTTTGGATGCACACAGCATAGATTGCTGTCCACACCTGCTGCTCCATCTGGGCCCCAGGCAGGGGAGGAAGAAGAATGAAGCTTCATCAGTCTCTCCCAGCAACTACAGATGGTCTTGGCTTGCACATCTTGGACTATTACACATGGCTGTGGCTCTGTCCCTACCCCTGGCAAAGAAGAAAGGTAGGAGAAGCATCACTGGTTCCTGGGGCAATGTGGGAAGCTTGAGCCTCCACAGTTTACAGCAACAACTACTTCCTAGGCTCCTACTACACAAACAGCAAGGGAGAAAGGGCAAGAAAGCCCTAAACAAAAGAGAGAAA
>JAQZBX010074073.1:0-14818 GCA_029593785.1 Cabassous unicinctus
AGGAGGGGAGATGTGGAATTGGGGGAGAGGACGATACTGTGAGGGTCTCTGTGCAAGTGCTGGAAACAGGGGAATTGGAAGCTGGCACCCCAGTGAGAGCTGGGCTCTGCAGAGTCCACACCAAGGATAAAGGCTGGGGCAAGAGCTGCAGGGTCTGTGATAGGAGGGCCTTGGACAGGCCACTTGGGGAGGGGGGTGGTGAGAAACCTGAGGTCACCAGGTGACCTCACTCTCAGCCTCTCTGACATCCCTCCTCTGCAGGGAGGGGTAGGATACACCATCTCCTCTGCCCTTTTGTCCCTATGCCCTGGGGAGAGATGTGGCTAAGCACATTAGCTGATATGGACTCAAGGGATTAGCTGTGGCTTTTTCTTATAACGGAAATGCTGGAGCCACAGCCAGTTCATCGGGAGGGCCTGCCAGAGAGATTGTTCCGGACCCCTAGCCCCTTCTTAAAGTGAGCACACCTGTGCCTTCGCCGCCACCCCCCTCCAATCCATCTGCCCACTCTCTCCCTCCACATACTTCCATTGACCTCCCCCCTCTGAGCCTTCACACAGGCTGCCTCCCCAGCCCAAATGCTCTCCCCCAGACCACACCCCCTCCCACTCAGATCAAGTGCTGATCCTGCCAATTTCTAGTCATATGACCCTGGGCAAGTTACCAAACCTCTTTGGGCCCCAGCTTTCCCATCCATAGAATGGAGCTAACATTACCTCCCAGGATGGTGAGAAATAAGAGCAAACACATAAAGCACCAAGCTCAGTTCCTGCCACACAGGAGAGGCTCAACACTGTTTTTCCTAGAATCCTTCCCAGGGCCTGTTCGCCTTGTGCACTATCTGTTGCTTTGTAATAAATCAAAAGATAGATATTTACTGAGCACTTACTACATGATGAGTACTGTAGCAGATTCAGGGGCAGCCTGGGAGTGGTTCTCTGCCCATCTGGAAACAGTTGCCAGCCTGCACGGGCAGGTGACACCCACAGACATGGAAAATCCAACAACTTCTGACAGCACAGTGATCAGACTGGGCAAAGTGAGTAGAGGGTTTTGGAGGAGACAGAGAGTGGTCAGGGAGGGGTTCCTGGAGAAGAGGACCTTGCAGGATGAGAAGGATAGACAGAGGGGACAGAGGAGACACAGGAGTGGAGGGAGAGTACAGGAAGTCTTGGGAGTGAAGATGGGATTGAGAAGTCAGCCCAGAAGCTAGAGACCTTGAGAGCCAGGCAGAGGAATCTAGATCAGACAAGGTAGAAAGCAGGGAGCCACAGCAGGGTCTTGAGCAGAGGAATGAAGGTTGAAAGGGAAGGAATGGGCCTTCCATTTATTAAGCATCAACTGTATTCCAAAGTGTTGCTATGTGGGAAGCAGATGTGGCTCTGGCAACTGAGCTCCCGCCTACCACACGGGAGGTCGGAGTTGGTTCCTGGTGCCTCCTGGAGAAGACGAGCAAGATGGTGAGCTGGTGCGACGGGCTGGCACGGCGAGTTGATGCAACAAGATGATGCAACCAAGAGACACAGAGAGGAAACACAATGAGAGACACAACAAAGCAGAGAGCAGAGGTGGCTCAGGTGATTAGGCACCTCCCTCCCACATGGGAGGTCCTGGGTTCTGTTCCTGGTGCCTCCTAGAAAGAGACCAGCACACAACAAACGGACACAGCAAATGCAAACAACAAGGGGGTGGAGAGAAATAAATAAATAAAATAAATCTTAAAAAAAAAAAAAATGTTGCTATGTGCTTATTATATGTTTTCTCACTTAATCCCCAAGCAACACGGGAGATATGCATTATCTCCATTTAACAGATGGGCAGCCTGAGACTGAAGTTAAGTAACTTCCCCAAGGTCATAGAATGAAGGAGGACATGAGACAACTGAAGTCTGCATGACTCCAGAGTCCGCGTGCTTGTCAGCACAACCCAGTTTTCCCCAGTGGGGATGGGGGTCAGAATGGGCAGGACCTCTTTCCCTCCCTGCCCCCACTGACCACTTGGTGAGGCTCCCCAGGGGCAGGGGGACTCTGGAACTGAGGGACATGAAGCGTGATCTCCCTGCCACTTATGGCATGGAGAGGTCAGCCACCAGAAAGGGGCTCTGTCTCCAGTCACCACACTGGGAGGGGTCTGGAGGGCCAGGGGCTGAGCGAGGGGGAGTAGTCCGAGGTGACTCTGGGCTTTCGAGCCAGGCTGCCCGGGAAGAACGTGAGTTGTTCATGGAACCAGGGCGGCCAGAGTGAGTTGCAGGAAGGACGAGGCGCTGGGTTTAGAGCGCGCTGAGCCTGATGCAGTTGGCCAAGCAGAAGCAGCCCCTGGCCTTGGAAACCCAGGCTCAGAGCTCGGTGCAGAGGCCTGACCTCAGGGACTTTGCAAGCACTCCTTCCTGTCCCCCCCAGACTGGGGGTGCCCAGAGAATGGGGACTGTGGTGCCTCCTTCCTTGGCCTCCCTACCAGCACCCAGACTTGTATTCTGAGTTGGGGGGGAGGGATAAGATTCTAGAAGGGCACTGACTGTCAGCCTCCCTTACTGCCCACCTCCCTGGCCCTCCTCCCTCAGCCCCTGTGAGCCTGTGAGGGAGGAGCATCTCCTTCCCCTAAATCCCAAGAACTCTCCCCTGGTCCTTGCTTAGACCAACCCTGTTAGCCCCTGGGTTATCTGTGCATGTCTCTCTCCCTCCCCAGGTCACTCATTCAGTCAACAGATCTCATTTGAGCACACACCAAGCCAGGCTTTGTACTGGTTGCTGAGCTTATAGCCATGTCCTAATGGAGCTTACATTCTGGTGGTAGAGACAGACATAACCAAGAAATTAAAGATAAACTCCTTACAGAGAGCAATAAGTCCTATGAGAAAGAACAAAGCTGTGTTGGGGCACAGAAGCAATGGGGGTGCCATGAGACACACAGGGGCACTATTTTAGCTTGGGTCATCTAGGAAGAAGTCTCTTGAGTTTTGAATGACAGAAAAAAAAAAGAAAAGGACAAGTATAGGGAAGAGCATTCCAGGTGGAGGGATGGCCAGTGCAAAGGTCCTGAGGCAGGGGCAGGCCTGGTATGTGTGAGAAACAAAAAGGCTCATATGCCTGGAGTGGAATGAAGAGGAAGTAGGAAAATGAGGGAGGAAATGGGGGAAGGGGAAGAAGATGAGGCTGGAGAGGTAAGCTGAGCCCATATGGTATAGGGCCTTGTAGAAGCTCCATATTGAGTGAGCTGGAAAGTCATTGGAGGGTTTGAAGCAGGGGAGGGACATGTTTTGACATGTGCTTATAAGGATCTCTTTGGCTGAGGGGGATGAGGGCTAAGATCAGTCAGGGTCATCTTTCACACTTCTCCTCCAGGATCTCAATGCCCCCTGGCCCACAGACTCCTCTGCACATATGGACACAGGCCTCCAGGGAACATTCCAGAGGACTTGCCTTCATTTATTGTCTCATAATGAGAAAGGTTCTGGGGGCAACTTCAGGGGCCTTCCCAAGGGGGTGGCTGTCTTAGAAGAACTTCCTTGTTTGCCCCTGGGGGGGGGGGTCCCTTGTTCCCACCTGGTATAGGAGTGCAGGGAACCGCTCTGTGTCAGGGGCTCTGTGAGGAGGGTGGCGCCAGCCCAGGGCCCACACTGACACCCAGAGGAAATCTCAGGGCTGGAGAAAATATCTGAATGAGCAGGGAAGGGATGGAGGTGGCAGAGCAAGCAGCCCTGCAGGAAACTTCTGCCCTCCGCTTTTCCCTCAAATCCTGCTGGAGCCCCTGGCTATGCCAAGCCAGGTTGAGGGGAGGGTGGCCTCTGTCTGGATGGGGCCTGTAGAGTCTGGAGGCTTCTTGCGGGCTGACCCTGGGGATGGACGCCCAGCGGCAGTCCTGGGAAGGGACTGAGTCAGATCCGGAGAGCAGCACAGGGCAGCCCAGCTGAGGTCACGGTCTGGTGGCTGGAGGTGGCCTCCCGACCCGGGCCTCCACCCCCAGCTGGTGTTTGTCAAGAGGGCCCTTACGACATATGTGCCAGGCGCCATCCTGGACTCACTCTGGGACTCCTGGGACACAGGATGCTGCTCAGAGCCAAAGCCAGGCTGTAGCTGAGCTTCAGTCTCCAGCCTGAGTAAGCCCCCAGTCTGAGGGGAGAAGCCAGTCCTGCCCTGAGTGAGCTCCCCAGTCTGAGGGGAGAGGCATAGTCCCTCCCCTTAAGGAGCCTACAGTCTGAGGGGAGAAGCATTGCCCCTAGCCTCAGGGAGCCCCAGTCTAAGAGGAGACTGGCGCATGTGAAGAACACACAGCTGGAGGTCAAAAGGAAACCCTCCAACTGGATCAAGGCCTGGAGTGGAGAGTGGGTGAGGGCTGGGGGAAGGATGGGAGGAAGTGAGTGGATGTGTCCAAAGGTGCCCCCAAGGAAGCAACGGGAACAGGCCTGGGCCCAGGCTCCGAGACCCTTTGTGGACACAAGGGCTCCTTCTGCCGGTCATATTCCGCTTTTCTGTGCAACTGTGGGTAAGGGGCTGGGTCCAAAGGGGAGGAGGCACCGACCCTCAGAGCCTAGGGCAGGCATGGCCCTAACACCAGGGCACCCCTGATGCCCTCTTGGGTCAGGTCACTCCTGGCCCCTTCTTCTGGAAGCTCAGCCCATGACCCCCTTGTACCCACAGTGCACTGAGGCAGGGAGTTGTGCA
This sequence comes from Cabassous unicinctus, assembly GCA_029593785.1. Lineage (NCBI taxonomy): Eukaryota > Metazoa > Chordata > Mammalia > Cingulata > Chlamyphoridae > Cabassous > Cabassous unicinctus. The sequence continues at coordinate 4,662 of JAQZBX010074073.1, forward strand.
AGGGTCAGGAGGCCGGGTGGCAGGCCGGCTGGGGAGGGGAGATTCCTGCCTCCCGCCCCCACTCCCTGAGGCCTTCGCTCCCACAGCCTTGGCCCCTGTGCAGCCATGCCCTCCTCCGCAGTTGTTGGCGGGGTGGGGCTGTCAGAGCCTGTTTGGCCTAAGGGTTCTCACCCAGCGCCTCCTTCCCCCCACCTTCCTGCCTGAGAAGAGCAGCCAGAGGCCTGAGATGGAAGAAGAGCCAGGAGCTAGAGTTGGGTTGGGGCAAGACTGTGTCCCTAAGCCCTGGAGGAGAATCAAGTGCCTCTTGGACAGAGCCTTGCGCTGGGAGATTTCCTGCCTTCCAGGAACCAGATGCATATTGATCTGGGGTGGGCATCAGTGAGCCCATGCAGGAGAGACAGAACTGAGCACCAGAACCAGAACTCAGCAACACAGGGTGGACTCTAGATTTAAGGCCATGAAAATCTCCCTGGGGAGAGATTTGGGCTCAGCACGAGGAGAGAGAGGTTTTATTACAGTCCCAGCCATCTCAAGCTGGCACTGGCTGCCTTGGGACTGAATGAGTGGCCCATCAGGGGAGGCATTCAAGTATACACTGCAGAAGTTAATCATCCTCTCACTGACTAGTCGTCAAGTACCTTCTGTAGGTGGCCCAATCCAGGCAGTAAGTGGGAGTTGGGTGTTGAACTACATGATAAAGTCCCTTACAGCCTAAGATCCTGAAACAGGGCCAATCTGGGCAGGCTTCTCAGAGGAGGCTGGAGGGAGAAAGAGTAAGGGCCTCTACCAGGGGTTGGAGAGTGGCCAGGCCCCAGCTCTGGAGCCTGTGGAAGCCTTGGGCAAGCTGGGACTGCAACTACAACCAACCTTCCCAAAAAGGTGCTGGCAGAGGAGGGGGCTTAGGTCCGGGGGGTGCAGGGCTGCTGAAGGGGAGCCAGACAGCTTCTTAAAAAGTGGCAGGCAGGTGAGCGGGGCTCCTCAGTGATAATTAAGGAACAAAGGTGCCGAGCAGGCGCGGGAGCCTGTGCGGCCCACAGGCTCTGGTGCAGGCAGCTAATGGGAGCCTGGAGAGGTAATAAGTGGAGGAGCTGAGCAGACAGCCTGGCGTCGTGACACCCACATGCTGCCCGCATGCCCTCCTGTGCCAGAGAGATAACCAGAGCACCCAGCTGGGGGTGAAAACATGCATGGTGTGAGTTTTCCAGGAATTACAGTGAGGTTTCTGCGGGATGTGGATTTGCAGAGAGAGGGGCCCAGGGAGCAGATGAGCCTGGCTGTGAGTTAGGGTGAGTTCAAGGCCAGGGGCAGAGAACTTGGGCAGGTGGACATGTGCCTAGAATTCCCAAGGCATCTGGGATATGTACCCCAAAGGGCAGGTAGGATGGTTCAGGGGGCTGGTGTGTGGGAAAGTCCCTGGCTCAGACTGGATCGAAATCGGAACCTCACACTCGAGCCACACACCGGGTCAGTCCCCCACCCAAGCCCACATTAGCAAAATTCACTCCCAAAGCCACACACACTGCATGGAACCCCCAATTTCTCTCCTATATACACAACCCCCACCCTGTGAGAGCAGAACCCCTGAACACCCATCCCCTCAGACTCTCCAGAGGCATGTTTGCTCCCCCGCTGTACCCCCAAAGAGGGATCCGTAAAGCCACCTCCAAAACCAAGTCACCCCACAGCATGCACTCCTGCTCACACAGAGAAACCCCATGAGCTACACATATACTCATGCATACTCAAATGTGCTCACACGCGCGCGCACACACACACACACACACACACTCGTGCATGTGCCAGAAACTTTGGAAATAGGAGTTGAGAGGTCATCTAGGCCAGCCCCTGCCTCGAGACCAGAAACCATTCAACGCCCTCACAACTGATGGAGATTACCACATGCACACACATTGTACACATGTTCACATGCACACACACACTCATCAGTCTTTTCCCTGACTCCAGTCTGATCCAGTACAGTGCTGTCCGATTTATCCTCCCGAAGCTCAGCTTTCCCTGTGTGTCTCCACTGCTCAGACACTCTCCTTGGCTACCCATTGCCCTTTAAGGTAAAGCCCAGGTCCTCCACCCTGCCATTCCTCTCTTCGGTTCTTTAGTGGCTCCCCCAACTTCACAGGACCCCAGTAACCTTAGAGGACATCAGCGCCATCTCCCAATCCAGTCCTTGAATTCCCTTCACAAGGTGTTGTGAAGTCTTCCTTTGAATAACTCCAGTGATGGGAATTCACTACCTCCTGAAATAGCTTGTTTCATTTCCAGACAACTGTAGTTAGTTGAGCTCAATTTAGCTAAGGCAACCCAGCCTGGTTCACCTTCTGCCGCCTCCTGGAAGTTCTCTGCAATCTCTTGCCCTGAGGTTCTGCCTTCAGCATCCCCTGCCTTTGTGGCCAGCTATTGTTTCATGTCTAAGTCCTCTTCTTTGCCATGAGACTCTGCACCCCTTGGAGACAGGGTGCCTGAAATAGCACGGGTGCTCAGGGATTGGGTGTCCATTAGATGGGCCCCCACCCACACGCACAGCCATGCACAGCCATGCTCAGGTGCGCATGCACCACTGGTGTCAGGCCTGGCCCGTGCATCCTGGGTACACCACGCACATACCAGCACAGGTGGGCACTCCATATGCCATTCCAGGAGCCCCCACTGTGCCTGCTCTTTGCCATTACGTGTTAGGGAGCCACTGGCCTGAGACTTAGGTATTCCCAGTTCTGCTCTACGTCCCTCCAGGGGAGTGGCTACAGCTTAAGGAAGATGCAGACATCCCTTCTCTGCCCTCCTGAAGCCCCCAAACTGTCACAGCATCAATTAGTTTTGTGATGTAATTGCAACCGCCACCCTCCCACTCCCTAAGCCCCTGCCTACATTGTTTTTCTCCATAGCACACATCTACTTCCAACAGGCTATATCACTTGCTTACTTCTTTTAGCTAGTATCTGTCTCCCTCTTCCTGAACATGAGCTCCTTGCAGGCAGGGATTTGGGCTTGTTCTGTTCATTTCTGTAACTCCAGTGCCTAGAATAGTGCCTGGTTCCGGGGTTCAACAGCTGAAGGATGAATGACGTAATTTTTTTCCCCATCCCCCACACCGGACAGTGAGCAACAGGAGGGCAGAGCCCAGGCCTGTCTTCCCAGGGCCAGGAGCAGTACAGAGCACACAGGAGTTCACGTCCACGTGTGTCGCCCAAAATACAGGGGCTGTCAGCAGAGTTTCTGTCCATCACAGCACAGCCATGGGTGAGGCAGCCTCTCTGGTCATTAAGCTGCGGCCTTGGGAAGTGGGCAGGAGCTGAGGGTGGGACTTCCTGGCAGGCCTCTCAGGGTTCCGGGAGAAGCAAGAAGAGCAAATGGCCATGGCTCAGAGGGAGTGGAGATGAGTGCAATGCCCGCCTTTCTACAACTCCCAGGCACTGTGGAGTCAGCCTGCCTGCCTGCCTGCCTGCCTCCTGCCTCCTGCCTGCCTGCCTGTCTGCCTTCCATTTATTTATTTATTTATTTTTATTTTTGAGAGCAACTGTAGGTTTACAGAAAAATCATGTAGGAAGTACAGAGTTCCCATATACCTTCCCCCACAGTGTTCCTTATTATTAACATTTTGCATTAGTATGGTACATTTGTAACCATTAATGAACCAATGTTATTACAATTATATTATTAACCAAAATCATAGTTCACAATCTTTTGTTCTACAGTTCCATGGGTTTTTATTTTTATATTTTTATTGTAGTAACAGATACACAGTATAACATTTCCCATTTTAACCACTTTCAAGTATACAATTCAGTGGCATTAATTGCATTCACAGATTTGTGCTGCCATCACCACCATCTATTACCAGAACTTTCCCATCACCCCAAACAGAAACTCTGCACCCATTAAGCATTCACTCCCCATTCCCCACCCCAACCCCTGCCTCTGGGAGCTGGCATTCTAATTTCTGACTCTATGAATTTGAGCCAGCCCCTTTCTGATACCTTCTACTAGGGCAGCTTGGCCTCTGGCTCACCCCTTCCCCTGTGGGGGCCTCAGTTTCCTACACTCTCAAATGGAGGCTTGGACTAGGAGGTCCTGATGCCACCCTGGCAGAGAAGATGGGTTCCCTAGGCAAAGTGAGGTAAGGCACACGAGCTCAGTGCCTGGTGCAGAGTAGGTGTTCAATAAAGACTGGAGTTCCCACATGTTGGAAGCTGGACTCTGAGGAGAGAGAGGGCAGGGCTCCCCTCTACCCTGCCTGCCCCCTCCTTCTGCCAACAAGTGCCAGAGACCATGATTAAGGGATCGTTCATCCTCCCAGGCTGGCCCCTGCCTCTCTCCAGACCAGCCATGCCTACCACCTCCACCTTGGCCACTGCCCAGCATGCTCACCCTGTCCCTCTCCTGCCCCATAGCCATGGGCCAAGCCCTGCTTTTCTGCAGGAGGCCCGCTTCTCCTTCGGCCTCCCCACTGAGTGTCCAGCTGCCAGTCCCCACCCAGTCCTCAGAGATGGCGGTTTTCAGGGAAGCCAGCAGGGGTTCCCGCTACCCCCTGCGTTCTGGGGCCTACGCAGGCGGTTTATACTCCTGGGCAAAGCCCAGGGCCTCAGCTACTTTCCCATAGACTGTTGAGTTTCTCCAGTGCCTGAGTCCTACAGACACCAGCAGTAACAATGGAATCAAAGGTATCATCGTCCCAGCACCGGGTGTCAGAAACGAGCTCGGGTGCCAACCCAAAGGTCCTGCCCTTCCACTGAGCCCCCTCCCAACTCCCAGAAGCCCCCTTGTCTCTGCCCACAAGAAGATCCTGCTCAATGGGGAAACCAGCCTACAAGCCCCCTCCCCGGCGGTGGAAGAGCTGCTTTACCCAGTGCCTTCCAGACAAAGTGGGGATATCTGGAAGGGCACCCGTCTGCCTGCTGGGGCCGGGAGGGCATATCTGGCCGGAAACTTGAAGTATAAGTTGGCCTTTGCCCATCGCACCATGGCGAGGGAAGGAGGGACTGTTTCAGGCACAGTGAAGCCAGAGCAAATGTTAGCGTCTGTGCATTCTGGGAGCTGCCCATGGTCCAGGGCTGCGTAAAGACTTACCACGGAGAAGCGGCCAAGGGTGGGCCGTGGAGGCCCTTCTGAGCCACACAGAGGAGCCTGGAGAGTTATGCACAGGAAGTGGGAGCAACAGAGCAGACCTAACATCTGTGGGGACCAGGGCAAGGGTATAAATGGAGGCCCACAAATTGAGAAAAGAAATTGCTAAATAAATTTTGTTCTTTCTTCCTTCCTTGACGCTATGCCTTCATAACAACCAAATCAAAAAAAAATATGCACAAAGCCATGGTTTTTATATGCTTGATTATGTGACTAAAATATCCAAAATTAACTGTGAAAAGTAAAGGCAAAATACAAATTAGAACCAATGAATATCAAAATAGTAAATTAAATTAGATTGTGAATGAAAAATTTTGTAAATGTAACTAAATATTATGAGATATTTTTATAAAATACAATGCTTTGTAATTCCAACATTCCATCAAACTGCCAACATGAAGATTCATCATCAAATTTCATGTGTTAGGGAAGCGGATGTGGCTCAAGCAATTGGGCTCCCGTCTACCATATGGGAGGTCCAGGGTTCATTTCCCGGGGCCTCCTGATGAAGGCAAGCTGGCCCATGCGGAGAGCTGGCCCATGCAGAGTGCTGGCGCAGAAAGATGACAGAACAAAAAGAGACACAAAGGAGAGACAATAAGAGACACAGCAGACCAGGGAGCTGAGGTGGCGCAGGAGATTGAGCACCTCTCTCCCACTCTGGAAGGTCCCAGGATCTGTTCCCGGTGCTGTCTAAAGAGAAGACAAGCACAGAAGAACACACAGCGAGCAGACAGCAAGTGCAAAATAATGGGGGATGGGGATAAATAAATAATCTTTAAAAAAAAAACTTACATCCAGGCCTACATATATACAAATTTAGAGTTATGTGAATTATTCAGTTGAGTGAAATATTACTTACCTGTAATGTGCATCTATTTTGAATGCCGCAGTATTTTGTGAGTAACTCGGAACCTGAAGAGAAGCAAGAATGTGGACAGTCTTGGGAAATTTTGTTATGCAAGATTCCATTTCATTGTTCTTTAACACTTTTTTTGTTTTTTCAAAAAAAGAAAAGAAAACATATTGCATGTATGTTATCTGAAAGGAAGGGCTTAGCAAGCGTATCAATTTATGTTTTGTTTTGTTTTTTGTGATGCCATTTGGCACTGATTTATTTTATTTAATTCAATAATTTTAAAGCCTGTGGAAGAGCAGGAAAAATAAAAATAACACTGTATAATATGCAACATTTACTGTAATTGACATTCCTATTGATTCTTTTTATAGTTGACTTTTTTTTAATAATAATTTTTTTTATTTTTTAAAAGATACTTAGGTTACATAAATGTTACACAAAAATTAAAGGCATCAGTTTACGTTTTATGTCACCTGGGCACCCCTGCCATGTCGCTGGCCATGGCGGGCTCTTGGGGCACCCAGACAGTTGCTGGGGGTTTCAAGAACTTAGAGCAAGAAGCTTCGCCCTAGGATCAATCGATGTCAGTGACAAGAGCAGGCGTTCAGGGTGTGCGCTGCACTTGGCAGCCCTGGGCACCGCTTTCAGCGTGACCTCAGGCATCCACGAGGTCTTCAACACACGTTTTCTGTGCACATGTTTGTGCCCTGAGCCACCGGGAGCACAGCTTCCTCTTGCCGGCTCTAAGGGCAGGACTGCTTTCAAGAGCGTTGAGCAGAGGAGCAACATGCTGAGACTCGCTGTTACAAAGTCCAGCGGAAACCGACTGCGGGGGAGAGAGGAGTCGGGGGGCTGTGGGCAGGTGGGAAGGGTACTGAAGTAATTTCTGGGTGAGAAAAGATGGTAGCTTGGACGAGAAGAGTAGGTGTGGGTATAGAGAGGTGAAGAAAAGTTAAGGAGACATTTAGGCAGCAAGAAAGGTCCTTGCCCATCTCATAGTCTCTGGAATCTTCTCTCCTCCTGGTACATGGACAAAAGTCATACAGATAAAATAAGAGAAATTCAGAATCAAGGAAAAAAGGTCACCAAGATCGGCCCTGTCCTGAGCTCTTTAACGTTCTCCAGCAGTTAGTCGGTGACTACAAAAAGGCAAGGGCTGGCTGACCCGACCTCCTCATGGAGAGCTGTGCCTGTAAGTGCAAAGAGAGGGATCTGAGTTAGACTTCAGGAAGGACTGCAAGGGAAGGGGAGCATGGTAGAGGACAGGTTGAGGTCAGGGAGGAGCGCCCAGCCCCAGAAGCCGTCCCCAGGCAGGGCCTGTTTGGTTTGAGGCCATGTGCCTGGAGGCATCAGGCTGGATGAGATGACCTCAGAAGGAGCCCTTCCAACTCTAGGTTCTTTGCCCTGATCACAAGGGCTAAAACTCCGCCTGCGTCCTCCATACTCTGCCATGTCTACACCTGGCAGCCCGAGCTGATGGTTATCTCCCCTCCCCCACCCCACCGCCTCCAGCCAGCCTTGCCTGTCCGTCTGTCCGTCTGCCAACAGCCCCATTCCTGGCCTTTCATCTCATGCCACGACAGCCGGTCGCCGATGCTGCAATCCCTGGCTGCCCAGCTCTCCAGCTTCTCCCAGGCTTGGTCTCCACAGGGCTTTGGAGACTCTGGCCTCCTGCTGCAGACCCTGCCCAGGGTGGTCTAGGGAGCATGGGCCCCTGTGACACACACACAGGAGCCACAGGAGCACGCCCGCCGAGACACACCCTGTTGTCATTTCCCCAATGGGCAGCCTTCCCTCGGCCAGCAGAGGATCCTTCCATCACTCCCCACCCCAGGAACTCCCTCCAGTCTCCAGAGCCCTTTCCCTGCCTGGTGGCCCCTGCTCTGAAGGCCCAGCAGCAAGGGGACGGCATTGAGACCACAGGAGCTGGGAGAAGGAGCAGACATTGCCCGTGACAGCCACCGTTTTCTTCATCTGAATTTTCTTCTTTTCCTGGTGCTGACAGAGGCAGGTGGAACGCTGAGGCAGGGGGATGTGTGAGATGACCACTGGCAGTCAGGATGAGCGGCATCTGGGGTGGACGGGTTGAGGACAGTGACCGCTGCGGCCCCTGCAGGCGTTGGCCCCCTCCAGCCCCAGCCCTGTCCCAGAATCTTGGGGGAAGGTGTGGGGGTGAGCCCAGCTGGCATGGGTGGGGAAGAGGGGGCAAGACAGGTTCTCTGCGACACTGGTGGGTGGTAGCTGCTGCCCAGGAAGCTGGGAAGGAAGCAGAAGACGCTTTGATGGGGCAGGTGGGCTGAAGCAGCAGCTCCAAGTTGCCCTCTAGGGCTTGCTGTGGAGGGAGGTACAGCAGAGGCAGAAAAGGCTGGGATGTAGCTGCCTCCCCTGGGGCTGGGGGTAAGTTGAGGCCAAGGCAGATCTTGGCCACCAACCCCCCTACCTCCAGCAGAAAAGAGCAGAAGCCACACGTGGCAGAGGAGGGCAGAAGCTTTGCCCAGAAACCCCCACCCTCTGAGCCCGGCGTGAGCTCCTCTGGCCTCCGTCTTCTGGGGGCCAGGTTAGGATGGGATGTGAGGGTGCCCAGACGCAGGCCGGGAGGCCCAGCGGACAGACACTGGGTCTTCTCAATCTTCCCACCTGCTCCACCTCAGTGTCGGTGGTCAGTGCCTGCTGCCAGTTACACTTGGGTGAGGTCGTGGTTCCTCAATCACTCATCAACTTTTTCATTCAGAGCCCGGTCACTGAGCATCTACTGCATTCCAGGAGGGTTCTGGGAGTGTGGTCACTGCCCTCACTGTCTGCTGGCTAAGGGAGGGGCAGAAGGACATTGAGTGGACGGTCAGAAGAGGGGGTGCTCAGGAGGCTGAGCAGAAGCATGGCTCAAGCAGAGCATGGAGGGATGGGCAGGAATTAGGGGGGAAACCATCTGTTGCAGGGGAGACAGGTAGGCAAGGACACCTGTCGTCCCAGCCTCAGAGGATGAGGGCAAGTGGGATGTGCTGACGGCCAGAGCTCAAGGCCCTCTGTCAGGCGGAAGGGGCAGGAGGCTGCACACCACGCGGGGTCCAGGAGTCTGCCCTGGGGTGGGAGGGATGGGCTGGAGGGTGTGAAGGGAGATCTCTATTTTGCTGTTTATTTTCCTCCACTGTTGAATCTCACACAAGAATGGATTCCTATATTACTTGTGGAATCAAACAGAATAAATGGTGAAATACAAATAAAGAAGCTCACGCAGCACTGAGGGCTGCCACTAAGAGAGTCCATTTAGTTACCCTGTCATTGGGTGGGTGGCAGAGGCCTGATGGGGAGGGTGGGAGGGGAGCAGGCCAGCTGCAGGGAGGGCACAGGGTCACTGTACCCAGCACTGATGGGGGGGCCCTCAGTGCCTGACCAGTGGGCACCAGGCAGGTTTGTGCATGGGGGAGGATCTCGGGTCAAGGAACTTCCAGGCCAATGGCATGTTAGGCAGATAACCAGGCAGATAATCCAATATGGTGTGGCGTGGTTCTGGCAGCAAAGTGGGGGATCTGTGAGAGCCTAGAGGAGGGGACCCTAAGCCTAACTTGGGGGGAGGTAGCATCTCATGCCTGAAGGGTAAGAGCTTCCTGCTGGGTGAAGAGTGGAGGGTAACAGCAGCTCAGGGTGGCAGAAGGAGCCAGGGCTTGGAACCAGGTGGACAGACCTGCCCCTAGTCCCGACTCCTTACTCACTGTGTAAGTAAGTGAGTACTCTGTGTAAGTGAAGAGTGAGGCTCTTCAGCTCTTGGGGCCCCAGTTTCCTCAGCCATAAAGTAGAGGTTATCATGCTATCAGGCCCTGTCTGCCTCCCAGAGTTGTTGTAAGCATCCCATGAGTGAAAGGGCCTGGCATGGGGCAGAATCACCTTGGAAAGATGAGCACCGAGTCCCTGGGTAAGTTGGGTGGTGGGCACGCCCTCTGCCCAGCATGGAAGTCGGCTCTGGCCACACGCAGCCCCAGATGCAGACCTTTGAGGCCCTCCCTGTGGCAGGGCCTCCCCGTGGTTGCAGGGGGGTGGATTGTTATGCCCTCCCCAAGACCCCAGGAGTGGGTGGGGGGCGGGTGGTGGGGGCCTGGGAGAGTGGGCTGCCAGGGCTGGGAAGATGCTGGGCTGGAGATGGAGGTATCTGTGAGGGCCCAAG
>JAQZBX010074074.1:0-14861 GCA_029593785.1 Cabassous unicinctus
GTTTGCATGTACGTCCGGTACCAAAACAGATTTGGGGTGACCTAACAGTAGGTTCCTCCTGCTCTACAATGCACCAGGTGCTTTCCATGCCCCTCATGCTACAGAGCTTCACAATATGCCTGTGAGACCAGCAGGGCAGGGGTTCATCACCTGTGTTTTAGGATGGAGGGAATGGAGGTTGAGAGAAGTTAAGTCCTAGGTCTGAAGTCACTCCACCTTGAGTCCCAGGTGAGTTGATTACAAACTTGCTGGTGGTCAGGCGAGGCTAACTGGGCTGGCTTCAACCCAGTCTAGAGGGAGGGAAGGAGCGTGGTTTCCTGAGGGCCCCGGTGGGCCGGCCTGGCCCCGGCCAGCCTCAGGGCCTGGGATAGCCTAGGTGCCCAGTCACTCCTTGGAACAGGGCTGGTCCATCCAAGCCTCCTCTCAGGGCCTGCACCCCAGGGGCTCTCCTGGTCTGCCTTCACCTCCTGGCTCCCCCCACCCCAGAATATGTGTGTGAGTGGTGATCTCAGAGAACCTGTCGGTGGGGAGGCTCCAGAGGGCCTGTGGGAGAGTGGAAGACAAACAGATGCCCTGGCCGCTGTACCTTGGCTCAGCCGGCCCCACCATCTATGAGCTAGGGTGATGGTGGCCCCCCAAAAGGCATGTCCACCTCTACCCTTAGAACCTGTAAATGTGACTGTAGCAGTTTGGCAGTTTGATGAAGTTTTGAATTCCAAACAATAGATATTGGATTATGCTTGTAATCTGATCTGTTCATCTGGACATGATTAAGTTATAATTGGGGCTTTGGTTGGGCCATGTCAGTAGCGTGTTGAGCCCCACCCTTTGTGGGTGGGGAATCGAAGATAAAAGGCATGGCAAAGGACAGAGTTGTGGTAGTTCTGATGTTGGGGTCTTGAGCTGGAACCCCGGGAAGTAAGAGACTTGGTTGTGAGGAAGGACAGAAGGCCCTGAGAAAAGACATGAGCCGTTCACCTTAGAGTCTACAGCTGGCCTTGTGGAGGAAACAGAGGAGCTAAGCGCCCAGAGAGAAACACAGCCCTGGGAAGAGAGGAACCCAAGAAGCCTGAACCCTGGCAAACATCAGCAGCTGCCTTGCTCCAACACGTGGCAATGGACTTTGGTGAGGGAAGAAACTTACTCTTTATGGCCTGGTAACTGTGGATTTCTACCCCAAATAAATACCCTTTATAAAGGCCAACCGGTTTCTGGTATTTCATATCAGCATCCCTTTGGCTGACTAATACAGTGACCTTTTTTGGAGAAAGAGTCTTTGCAGAGGTAATTAAGTTACGGATCTCGAGGTGGGGACTTCCTGGATTATCTGTGAGATCTAGATCCTAAAACAGCTGTCCTTGTAAGAGCCAAGAGGAGGAGAAGGCCACGTGAAGACGGAGGCCATGTGAAGACGGAGGCCACGTGAAGACGGAGGCCACGTGAAGATGGAGGCCACGTGAAGACGGAGGCCACGTGAAGACGGAGGCCATGCGAAGAAGGAGGCTGTGTGAAGATGGAGGCCACGTGAAGATGGAGGCCACGTGAAGACGGAGGCCACGTGAAGACGGAGGCCACGTGAAGACGGAGGCCACGTGAAGACGGAGGCCACGTGAAGATGGAGGCCACGTGAAGATGGAGGCCATGTGAAGATGGAGGCCACGTGAAGATGGAGGCCATGCGAAGAAGGAGGCTGTGTGAAGATGGAGGCAGTGACCGGTGTGTTGCAGCCACAGGCCACGGAATGCCCGGTCTCATGAAGCTGGAAGGATTCTCCTCCAGAGCCTTCTGAGGGTGTGTGACCTGCCGGCAGCTGGATTTCTGACTTCTAGCCTCCAGAACTGTGAGAGAATAAATCTGTGTTGTTTTAGGCCACCCAGTGTGTGGCAGCCACAGGACACCCACACAGCCTAGAACATCCTTCTTCTCTCTCATCCCGCTCCCTTTTCCAGCTGGCTCCTCCTCCGTCAGGACTCAACACAGGCGTGACATTCCCCGGGAGGCCTCCATAGCTCTGTGAACCCCGAGCTCAGCCCTGCCGTGGCATTTGTCGACTCAGATGCTTGCGCCCCTTCACTTCTCTGTCTTCTGCCTCCTCTGGGCCCCGAAGGCAGGATCTTTCCAATCCATGCCGAAGTCCAGGTGCCTTGCTGGGGCCCAATGCTGCAGAGGTCCTCAGTACAGTACCTGGATGGGAGAGCACCTCTGTGTGAGGTGTGTGGGAGCACATAGGGCAGGGGTCAGAGCACGGAGAGGCCACCATGCTGGAGGAAGATTTCTTGGAAGAGCTGGGTCTTGAACTGGGTCTTAAAAGATGAATCTGGGAAGACACAAGGGAGGAGAGTCCTCCAGGTGGGGGCTCAGCGTGAGCAAGTGCCTGGCAGTGGAGCTAAGCATTGTCACTCGGGAGGGTGCTGGGCAGGTGTGTGAGAAGACCAGCAGGGCTGGCCAGATGCTGAGCAGTGACTATGGATTCTGACGCTGCTCTCACCTCCTGACTGTTTCCTATGAACCAGATCAAAGCACTCTACATGGGTCCTTGAATCCTTGCAACAAGCCTAGCAATAGGTATTATTATTATCCTCAGTTTACAGCTGAGAGAATGGAGGCACAGAGGAGTTGCCCAGAGCCTCACAATGAATGGGAAACGGGGCTGGAATTCAAACCCAGGCAGTCAGAGTCCAGAGCCCGGGTCTAGGACCGTAATGCTGTTCTTTTTCTTTTTGGATGATGACGATGGAGCTAACACTTACCATGGACCAGACCCCATCAAAGCCCTTGACACGCATTCACCCATTTAGTCCTCACAGTTACTCTGTGAGGTAGCTGCTATTATAAAGGAGAAATCTGAGATGCAGAGAGCATAGGTCAAGTGCTCAGCAAAGGGCAGCGATGGGGTCAGGATGTGAATGGTGGGGTGCTGTGCAAATAAGCACGGTCCTACTTTTCAAGGCCACACCAACCTAGGTACATGTTAAAGGTCCTTCCTGGGCTCTGCGGCCATGTGTTCTAGAAGCATCTTCTGTTCCACCAAAATTCCTCCCATATGTTTTTTTGTTGTTGTTGATTTGTTTTCATTTTGTGTGTGTGTGTGTGTGTGTGTGTGTTTAGGTACCAGGGGCCAGAGATTGAATCCGGGATCTCATATGTGGGAAGCTGGTGCTCAACCACTTGAGCCACATCCACTCCCCCCACGTAGTTCTGAGTGTCCCCAAAGTACCTCATGGGCTCCAAGGTGTTGTCCTAGCAGCTGATGCTCGGTTCCCACCATTGTTTTCCTCTCATGTCACTGATGCCCACAGTCCTGAGACCTTTTCCAGATTATTGCCTGGTCCTGCTCCAACTTCTGGTGCAGCTTCTGTTCCTTGCTTTAAAAAGTGCCAAAGTAACCCTGAATGGGAAAGCAAGCTTCACCAGCCCAGGCTCTCTGTGCTGCCGTTGCCCTGGGGAGTCTCAGCTTTTAAGTCCTCCTGCTTCTCAATCCCATTTGCTCTCTCCACCTCCCACCAGCCAGGATTCAGGTGCAGGTCCATGGGGGGGAGGGAGAGGCACTCTGAGTGACATTCCCAGGACCACGCTCTGAGTCCCTCTCTTCCCCACTAAAACTGTGCCAATGTTCTCGAAAAGTGTGTCTAGCCTGTGGAATCAGCTTTTTCCAAGCAGGCATCGGTTCCTCAGGCAAATAGCTCTCTCTGTCGGATTTTCCTACGTGGGCCTTCAGTTATGCGGAGACGGGTGAGAATTTATGGTGAGTCCAGTTCCACTTGTCAAGCTGATGCTTTAAGATGAGTTGAACTGAGGAGGTAACTGGCAACCTGGGGAGTCTGAACGTCACGTGCCAGGCCCCAGTGTGTGGGGGGGTGTGTTTAAAGTTATGAAACTACTGCCTTTAAATGCAGATAGGATTTTATTTTTCCCAACACATTCGCTTTGACTGGGTCATGCTCTTCCCTTTCAAGCCTCCTATAATGACCAGCAGGTCTCCAGGGGACACCGGAGCTTGGCTAGTTCTGCAGTGGGACCATCCCAGCCACCTGAGCTGCCAGGTCAGAAGTCGCTCCCAGCTTCCAGGAGGCAGGTGCTTTCAGCAACGTGCTCCAGCTGAGCAAACGCTCAGCTGTGCAGGGCAGCTCGAGGCCAAGTCTCATTTGTTCAACGAGATATTTTAAATGTAGTTTTCTTATTTGGGTACTTTTTTTTATTCATCTGACCATAATAGGATATTTTTAAAGGGACTTGGCAAGTCAAGGCTGTTAACTGGGGCCCAATAGTCTCCAAGTCTATCCTTCCCAGTGTGGCAGCAATGGGGGTGGATGGCAGCGACTTACATCCTGAAGTAAGTCTGAAGAGATTGCCGCGAAGGACAGAAGGACACAAAAGTGTGAGCAGAGGGCAGAGACTACATTATAGTCCAAGATGCTTATGGGGATTATAATGGTGATGATGATCCAAGGCTGATAAAAGTAAAGCTGCTTCTAATAATCATAATAATCATAATAATAATAATATCAGTTAATGTTTGTTGAATGCTAACTCTGTATCAGGCACTATACTAAGCCCTTGACCTGCAATAGCTCATTTAATCCTAACAACCCATGAGGTCGGTATTGCTATTGCTCCCATTTTGCAGATGAGGAAACTGAGGCTTAGATAGAATAAGTAACTTGCTCGAGGTCACAAAGCTCTAACCAATGCCTCCTACCATGTTTTTAGCCTCTGGTTGTTCTTTATGCATTCTGGGTCTTTCATCCAGATAATGGGCTTACCACCTCCCCCCACCCACCGAAGAAAATTTAAGGTCCTCTTACTCAAGAAAGGAAGCAGGTAAGAACTGGTGCATGTGGAAAACAGCCCGGATTTGTGACTGGGGTGGAGAGGTGTGGGAACAAGGGGAAGGAGACGAAACTAGGGAGGCAGGTTGAGTAAGATGATGGAGATTGAGTTTTGATTGTATCCTGGAAGCAGTAGGGAATGATTAAAGACTTTAAACAGAAAAATGGCAAGATCAAATTTATGTTTAAGAAAGTAACTGGCAGTGATTAAGAACTGGATAGAGTGCTTCTATTCATTTTCCTTCCAACCATATTGGGGAGGAGGCCTCTCCCCCCCACCCCCAACTTACGTGTCTGTGCCTGCCCACGAGGTAGAAAGCGACGACAAGCCCCCCTTTTACAGAGGAGGAAGCGTCCATGCCATTTGGCTTCACTCAGCAATCAGAGATGAGGAATGGGCTCCTGCAAGCAGTGGTGTGTTGGCAAAGGCTTAACAACCAGCTCTCTGAGGGTGGGCGTGGGGGCTGATTTGGAACATTTGCAAATTTCCTTGGTGTAAATACTCCCACTGTGGCCACTTTCAAGCTACCAACATGATGTCAACAGGGTCGCAGAATTACGGAAATTTAACACACGGCTCCAGCGAGCCAGTCAGAGGCAGGTGGGTATAGCCCCAGAGGGAGCTCCCAACTCGCCCAGGCCAGTGACCACCTAGAGACCCAGAAATCCAGTGAGGGGTAGAAACTGGCTTCCTGGCTCCTGGGTCACCTGTCTACGCAGGCTGGTTAGAACTGCAGAATTTGCTCTCTGTTTGGATCATCTTCAGATGAGATATCTTCAGAGATAGCAAGATTTTCCTCTGGATTCTAAGACGTATGTGTCAGCCACAACCTCCTACCAGAACTAGAAAAATCGTGTCATAGAGTATTTTTAATAGTGAGTACAAACCTCCTATAGTGATGGATGAAGACCTCATATTTAAGTCCAGTAAGCCTGCTAGAGGATTCTGCTTCATTTTTTGTTTCCATAGTGCCTATATTGTCTTGCCATTCATTTGCCCATTCATTCATTCATTCATTCAGTCATTCATCTGACAGCAACTGGGAGTCCTGGCATGGAGATTGTAGGCAACAGAAGAGAGGGGTCAACAGGGACTGGCAAGAGAGTGAGGCCAGCTGCAGAGATAGAGGTCAGAGGTCAGAGGAGGGAACTGGTTGGCATGCAAGACAGAAGTTAAAAAGCAAGCCCAGGGAAGCAGATGTGGCTCGAATGGTTGGGCATCCGTCTTGGGACCTCCTGGTAAAATTAAAAAAAAAAAAAGCAAGCCCAGAAGGTTCCTACAGCAGTTCTGACATTGAGGGAAGAGACTGTCCCAGCCATTGGGTTCTAACACACTTCTTGTGAAAGGAAGAAGAGGAAAGAAGGGAGCTAATGCTTGTAGAGAGACCTCAGTATGCATCAGGCGGTGTATGAGGTATTTCACGTGCATTTTCTCCTGTAGATTGGTGGCACTAGTCCAGTATGTGTTTGAAAGGACTGGTGCTCAGAGAGATTAAGTGACTTGCCCATGGTCACACAGCTAATAAGTGGCAGAGCCAGCAGGGATGAGATGACAGCAGCTGAATACAAAAAGCCTGACAGGCAGCTGGCATCTACAGAAAATGAATTAGTTGGGTGACCCCCTGCAAGTGGGGGTGCTATGGCTGCTGATGGGCTGGGGCAGCTGGGGAGAGGGCTGGAGGAAGGAGAGTGATATTTCCGTTCTCCCCATGCCGCCGGGAGCAAGATGCTCACTCCCCTGTCGTGTGTCCTCCCTGGAGGAAGTGCTCGGGCTGTTTACACAAGGGCACATTTCTGGCACTGTGAGGACGGCCAAACTGTAAACGAGATCATACCCCCAGCTCAGCAGATGCCTGAGAGTGAGGCGCTTGCTGACACGCTGATGGAGAACAGGGACTTCTTGTTTACCCAGCTCACCATCTGGACGAGTGAAGCAGTGTCCAAGGAAATGACTGTAACCGAAAGCTCAGAGGCTGCCTTGCTGACTCCCTCCATGCCTGTTCCAAAGGGCTTTGCCTGCCTGTTACCCAGCTCTCCTGGCACGTGGTGTGGACGGTGAGGGAGGGAGGGACTGGGACTCAGAACCAGAGGCAGGAGACAGGTGCAGCATTGGGCACTGCCACGGGGTCTGGGGGCAGATTGCAAATGTCTGGAGGTGAGAGACTGAGCAACAATCTCTCCAAGGACGGATAAGAGTGAAAGGACTTTTTCTGTAGAAAGAAGGATTTAGGTCACACATGCGGGAGAACTTCCTAATTGAGAAGAGCTGGGAACCAGGGCAATGTGTTAAGCAGGCCATTTGGTGAAATTCTCTTGGGATTGGTGAGAGGACTGGTTGGGAGCAGAAGTGCTGCTAGGTCAGGGCATGGCCAGTGGACAAGGGGACTGTCTCCCAGGCTAGGGACCCCACAGTTTGGGAGGCATTAATCTCTTCCAATTGACGGAGCTAAGGAAAAGGGGGAGGAGTTGAACCCTTGAACGCTTTGAGGGGGTGCTAGTATGAGAGTAAGGCAAAAGTTCCTGTGGTGGCTTGGAGCTGTATGGACCCCCCAAAAACACGTTCTTAAACTGAATCCATTCCCGTGGCTATGAACCCATTGTAAGTAGGACCTTTTGATGAGGCTGCTTCAGTTAAGGTGTGTCCTGCCTCAATCAGGAAGAGTCTTAATCTTATTACTGGAGCCCTTTATAAGCAGAGTGAAATTCAGACAGAGAGAAACCACGGGGGAGCAGCCAGAAGCTGAACGTCAGTGGAACCCGGAAGAGAAGGGATCAGCCAGGAGAGGCCGCCATGTGCATTGCCATGTGACAGAGGAGCCCAGGACCCTGAAAGCCAGACTTTGGGAGAAAGCATCGCCTTGATTAGCCTCAAAACTGTGAGCCACTAGCTTCCTATTGTTTAAGCCTGCCCTTTACATGGTATTAGCTAGAGCAGCCCAGGAAACTAAAATGATTCCCTTGACCCATATGCCATATTAGTCATGAGCCTGAATATCTGGAACCGTGATGGTCCCCAATTTGTTTTCATTTGATGTTAGGATGCATAATGAGTTTAGCAGCTGATTTCCTCTTCTTTATTGCTTTGATTCAGGTTAATTAGAAAAATTGGTTACACTTTGTATTGGTCAAGGTGGAGTTATACCAAACAACACAAAAATTCTCAGCGGCTTAACATAATAAAGTTTATTTCTAACTCTCATCAGGGTTCAGTGTTGGCGAGAGAGGAGGGCAAGGGTGGAGGCTTCGTTTCACATAGTCCTTCAGGGACCCAGGCCCTGACACTCCCCAGACCCCACCCTTCTCCTCTGCAGCCCCTGCTTGGGGCTGGGAGCTGGTGGAGGAGAGAGAGAGAGTGTAGAGAATTACCTGGAAGATTTTTCGGGGCTGGTTCTGGAAGTAGCATAAATTACTCTTGACCACATTTCATGGACCAGAATCAGTCCCAAGGCCCCATCTGGCTGCAAGGGGAACCGGGAAACGAAGGGCCCACATGGAAAAGGAAACTGAGATGGGTGAACTCATAGCTGCATCTCTGATGCCCATTTCCTGAGGTTTCTTGGAGTATAGTGTGTGTTAGGGCAGGTGGTGGCAGCAAGGGACTGTGTGATGCCCCTTGCAGATACTGGCTGAAATAATCACCTTGAGGATAACTCAGAACTTCTTTCAAGGGATGATGACATACTTTCTGGGGACTTCTTGAGCCTGGAAGCCGGGTTCTCAGCCCTGCACTGTAGAGTCACCTATTACTGGTGGCGGCACTGTCCTTGTCACTGGAAAAAGTTGAATTGAGGGGAAATTCAGATGGCTCCCTTATGAGTCAGTTATATTTTGCTTATCCAAGGGACTCAGGCACCAGAAGTAGAGACTTTCAGTCTCAGCTCAAGGGATCTAAAAGGCTTTGAGCTGGATGGTGCTTAGTAAGGCTCAGGTGCGAGACAGAGGTGTTCAAGGTACTCTCCCACTGTGGATTATGGGTCCCAACCCTCTTGTTTCCCCAGGACTTGCAGGCCTGTCCAACATGGACTTTCAAACACTTCTACCAAACTTTTCATAGTGAGGTTCCTAGATAGGAAGGACAAGTGCCTCCAACTATGCCTTCAACGTATGAGTAGGATGACCACGCACCTTGATTTGCCCAGGATGGCCCTGGTCGTTCCAGCAGTGCCTGCTTTCACTCTCAGCAGGGTCCCTGTTTTGACAATAGTCCTATGGCCACCCTACATAGTGGAGATTCAGCTTCTGGGGTCCGTCCTGGCTCTGTGATCAGCTGCGTCTCTGCCATCCAGCCCATGCACACATGGCCAGCCTTCCCACCCAGCCTTGCATCTTCAGGTGACGCAGGGGCTTGGCTCACACTGCTAAGACCCTTGCTGTTGTTTTCATTCATGTCATAAACCCCATGGCTTCTAGGTACATGACCCTGATCCTCTTTCTTTCAGGCCTCAGAACCATGGGTGGGTATAAGCTATAGTATACGATCAGGTAATAATATTACCTCCAAACACACATTCTAACAAAACTGACCTCTCCAAATGTTAAGCACCTGTGTTGGTTATGATTTAACCATCCATAAGCTGTGTTTGGAACTGTGAGTATGAGGTTTGGATCCCCTAGGCTCAATTTTCAGCAGCTCAGAGCTTTCTCCATGCCGAGTTCCTAGGAGATAAACAAAAAGGATGAAGCAGAGAAGCAATGGACAACCCAAGTCCAGTGGCCACTGCCCGATGCCCCTCAGGCCCTCCTGTTTGATTTCTTCAGGGCCTTGAGGATGTGGATCAAGGTTTACTTCATGGAAATAGTCTGTTTGTCTGGATGGAATCTTAGCTACCACCCAACAATTTCCAAGCATGATATAGTGTATCACTGATGGAATGTGTATTAGTCAGGGTTCTCTTGGGAAACAGAATTAACAGGAGATATCTGTCAATAATATGAAATTTTATAAGAGTCTCTCATGCAACCATGGGGATTCACAAGTCCAGGTTCCACAGGCAGGCTGCAGCCAGGGGCTCCAATGAAAGTCCGATGAAAGGTCCTTGATGAATTTCTGGGAGAAGTTGGCTGTCCAAAGAGGAGCTAGGAAATTCTCTCTGAATGTTGAAATCACTTCCCCTTTTAAGGCATTCAACTGATTGGATAAAAGCGTCACCCATTGCTGATGCAATCTCCCTGATTGATGCAGATGTAATCAGCCATCCATGCAGTAAACTCACTGGTGATCGAAGTCCATAAATGCTTTTGTATTACAATTAGCCCAGTGCTTGCTGGACCAAACACCTGGACACAATTACCTGGCCGAGTTGACACATTAGCCTAACCATCACAGTCCACCCCTGGTCAACTCGGCAACCAGACACATTATCCTAAACCATACTTAATCTCTAAGTAAAAACAGTAACAGACAAGCATAAATATATATTTCTGTCTAACAATGTTCAACTCCCCTGCGTACAACCGGAAATGCATGAATTCCCCACAGAATAGGGTGCATGTCCTTGGGTAATATTCACTCTTAAACTTGGCATCCTTAAATATTATGACATGAAATTAGTACAACTTTTCATATGATAGGGGGAAAGGTTGGGGAAGAAAACAAATTCGTTTTGTGTACATATACAATCATACTCATAACGAAACAAGGAAGAAGGGTTCATGACTATTACAGTCCTCGTTTCTGTAACTGTTCACATGGTCGAAGTTCATATCTATCACTACCTTCTTCCACTACCAATTCCATGTTCCCGTTACCTTCAGCAAGCACTTCAGCTGGCCGTGGTTCTTTGCCTGGTGGGGTGACCCAAACTTTCATTCCCGAGGATTCTGGGCCATTGTTAGTCCTGTTTGAATTGGTTTGTTGCAATTTTCCACTGACTTTAATCACAGGGCATGGCACACTAGGAGACGCCTTAGAGGATCTCCTACATTCTAGGCAAACTCTTCTTTACCCCCATTATGTAGATGTAGTCCTATTTCCCCTTTTTAGTCAGGATCAGTCACCCCAGCCAGTACAGTAATTCCCTTCTTTGCCTGTTGATTCACAGGTAAGGGGAGCCCAAAGTGGCCAGGTGGCAGTCTTAACTTCCAGTTCAATGGAATAATTGTTGTGTTCCCTGGTGGCAGCACTCCTCTTGGGACTAAAACCTGTAGACCAGCAGAGCTTAAGGTTGCAGGGACAGGAAGCAAAAATTTTCCTAGTGGGTCACTAGGGGTAATAGTGAGTGGTGCCACTCCCATTTCCACCCCTTGATTCCTGGACCCATGTATCCTGGTTATGAGAGAAACAGAACCATAGAGAGGACGCTGATTCAGAGCATACACAGCCTCCTGGAGAACATTGCCCCAGCCCTGCAAAGTATTGCCACCTAGTTGGCACCATAATTGAGTCTTCAAAAGGCCATTCCACCGGTCTATTAATCCAGCTGCTTCAGGGTGATGGGGAACATGGTAAGACCAGTGAATTCCATGGGCATGTGCCCATTCCTGCACATCATTTGCTATGAAATGGGTTCCTTGATCAGAAGCAATGCTGTGTGGAATGCCATGGCGGTAGATAAGACATTCGGTAAGTCCACGGATGGTAGTTTTGAAAGAAGTATTGTATGCCGGAAATGCAAACCCATAGCCAGAATATGTGTCTATTCCAGTTAAAACAAATCGCTGCCCCTTCCATGGTGGAAGTGGCCCAATGTAGTCAACCTGCCATCAAGTAGCAGGCTGGTCACCTCGAGGAATGGTGCTATATCGGGGCTAAGTGTGGGTCTCTGCTGTTGGCAGATTGGGCACTCAGCAGTGGCTGTAGCCAAGTCAGCCTTGGTGAGGGGAAGTCCATGTTGCTGAGCCCATGCATAACCTCCATCCCTACCTCCATGGCCACTTTGTTCATGAGCCCATTGGGCAATGACAGGAGTGGCTAGGGAAAGAGGCTGAGCATTAGCCACAGAGTGGGTCATCTTATCCATTTGATTATTAAACTCTTCCTCTGCTGAAGTCACCTTCTGGTGAGCATTCACATGGAACACAAATAGGTTCATGTTTTTTTGCCCACTCAGAAAGGTCTATCCACATAGCTCTTCCCCAGACCTCCTTGTCACCAATTTTCCAATCATGTTCCTTCCAAGTCCCTGACCATCCAGCCAAACCATTGGCAACAGCCCATGAATCAGTGTACAAATGCACCTCTGGCCATTTCTTCTTCCAAGCAAAATGAACAACTAGGTGCACTGCTCAAAGTTCTTCCCACTGGGAGGATTTGCCCTCACTGCTATCCTTCAAGAATGTCCCAGAAAAGGGCTGCAGTGCCACAGCTGTCCACTTTCGGGTGATACCTGCATATCGTGCAGAACCATCTGTAAACCAGGCCCGAGTTTTCTCATCCTCAGTCAACTGATTGTAAGGGACTCCCCAAGAGGCCAAAGCTGTGGGCTGGGAAAGAGAAGGTAACATGGCAGGGGTGGTGACCATGGGCATTTGGGCTACTTCCTCATGTAACTTACTTGTGCCTTCAGGACCTGCTCGAGCCCTATACCACCTATACCTATACCACTTCATTATGGAGTGCTGCTGTGCACATCCAACTTTATGGTTTGATGGGTCAGACAATACCCAGCTCATGATAGGGAACTCAGGTCTCATGGTAACTTGATGGCCCATGGTTAAGCATTCAGTCTCTACTAAGGCCCAGTAGCAAGCCAAAAGCTGCTTCTCAAAAGGGGAGTAGTTATCTGCAGAGGATGGCAAGGCTTTGCTCCAAAATCTTAAGGGTCTGCATTGTGATTCCCCTATAGGGGCCTGCCAAAGGCTCCAGACAGCATCTCTATTTGCCACTGAAACTTCCAGCACCATTGGATCTGCTGGATCATATGGTCCAAGTGGTAGTGCAGCTTGCACAGCAACCTGGGCCTGTCGCAGGGCCTCCTCTTGTTCCGGTCCCCAATCAAAACTAGCAGCTTTTCTGGTCACTCGGTAAATGGACCAGAGTAGGACACCCAAATGAGGAATGTGTTGTCTCCAAAATCCTAAGAGGCCAACTAAGCATTGTGCCTCTTTTTTGGTCGTAGGAGGGGCCAGGCACAACAGCTTATCCTTTATTTTAGAAGGGATATCTCGACAGGCCCCACACCACTGGACACCTAGAAATTTCACTGAGGTGGAAGGACCCTGTATTTTTGTTGGATTTATCTCCCAACCTCTCTCACGCAAATGCCTTACCAATAAATCTAGAGTCTTTGCTACTTCTTGCTCAGTAGGTCCTATCAACATGATATCACCAATATAATGGACCAGTGTGATGTCTCATGGGAGGGAGAGACAATCAAGGTCCCTGCGGACAATATTATGACATAGGGCTGGAGAGTTGATATACCCCTGAGGCAGGACAGTGAAGGTATACTTCTGGCCTTGCCAGCTGAAAGCAAACTGTTTCTGGTGGTCCTTACTAATGGCAATAGAAAAAAAAGCGTTTGCCAGATCAACAGCTGCATACCAGGTACCAGAGGAAGTGTTGATTTGCTCAAGCAATGATACCCCATCTGGGACAGCAGCTGCAGTTGGAGTCACCACCTAGTTAAGTTTATGATAATCTACTGTCATCCTCCAAGACTCATCTGTTTTCTGCACAGTCCAAATAGGAGCGTTGAATGGGGATGTGGTGGGAATCACCTTCAAATCCTTCATGGTGGCACTAATCTCTGCAATCCCTCCAGGAATCCAGTATTGCCTTTGATTTACTATTTTGCTAGGCAGGGGCAGTTCTAGAAGCTCCCACTCGGCCTTTCCAACCATAAAAGCCCTCAATCCACAAGTCAGGGATCCAATGTGGGGATTCTGCCAGTTACTGAGTATGTTATTCCAATTATGCGTTCTGGAACTGGGGAATAACTGCAGAATGGGTCCGGGGACCCACTGGACCCACTGTGAGACGTACCTGAGCTAAAACTCCATCAATTACCTGAGCTCCATAAGCCCCTACTCTGACTGGTGGACCACGGTGATGTTTTGGGTCTCCTGGAATTAATGTGACTTCTGAGCCAGTGTCTAATAATCCCCAAAATGTCTGACCATTTCATTTTCCCCAATGCGCAATTACTCTGGCAAAAGGCCGTAGGTCTCCCTGGGGAAAGGTGGGAGGAAGATTAACAGTAAAAATTTTTGGCAGTTTAACAGGATCTTTCCCCAAGGGGACCTGGCCTTCTTCTCATTCAAGGGGCTCTGGGTCTGTAAACTGTCTCAAGTCTGGGAATTGATTAAGGGGCTGTGATTCTCTGCGTCTGTAATTTGAGTTAGGGTTTTGTTCACTCGACCTAGAACTCTTCTGCTTATACAGATCCAGAAGAAATTTAGTAGACTGCCCATGTATTTCACTTCTAGGTACCCCACGATCTATTAGCCAACGCCATAACTCCATGCCACTCAGACTATTCTGTGTGCTGTTTTGAATCTGTCTTTCATTGCGGTAGCCACGCCCACCTTGCCTTTGGTGATTAACTGCCCATACTTGACTTTTACCGGACCGATCATCCCCATAATGTTTAAGGATTCCAATTCCATTACAGCCCTCCCTACAGTAATATCTGGACTGCAGAGAAGAGCAACCACAGAGCTCTTCAGGGAAGATGGAGTTAGTCTTACAAATTTATTCCTCCCAGTCCTGGTTAAAGGTGTGTCCTCTGGACATTCCTGGGGTGGGTGGGCAGGTCTCAAATGGTAAATCCATTCTAGCATTCCAATCTCTCTAAGCCTTTGAATCCCCTCGTCTACTGTATACCAGGGCAAATCGGGCATTTCAACATCAGACATGCTAGGCCATCGTTTGGTCCATGCTTCAGTCAGCCACCCAAACAAACTGTTAGAGCCCTTTCTAACCCCTCAAGCTACAGCGTTGAATCCAGAATTTCTGCTTAGTGGGCCCATATCAATAAATTCAGCCTGATCCAACTTTATATTCCTTCCACCATTATCCCATACCCTTAGTATCCATTCCCACACATATTCCCCTGATTTCTGTCTATATAAGTTTGAAAACTCATGCAGTTC
>JAQZBX010074075.1:0-14815 GCA_029593785.1 Cabassous unicinctus
TACATCAAATTCCCCAACGGTTACGGAGTTCCAGGGGAGAGAACAGGGTGGACATAGGAAAAGTTATAACCAAGTAAGTGTCAATAATATAAAGAAATTTTTCTTTAGCTCAAAAATATCCTCAGTGCGCCTGGCAGGAATACATTAAGAAGGCCATTTCCTCTTGAATTTCTAAGCTCCATGGAGAAGGAACACGAAGCTTTAAGAAAAACAAAACAGGTTACCTACAAAGGAAATATAACTAAATGGGCATTAGAATTCTTAAGTGATGATCAGTGCCACAGGTGAACATGATGAGGCCATGTCTCCTTTAGCCATAATGTCCATCACACCAATTATATATAAACTTGTAGTCTGTATAAAAACTGTCATATAAAAAATGTATATTCATGATAAGTCCCTTAATCTTCAACTAACCTAAATTACCCTAAATGAAAATGTCCACCATTCTATTTCATCAGTTATAAGAAACTTTTTCATATTTTAATATTCTCAAGGGGAGCGAGTATAGCTCAGTGGTTGAGCAATTGCTTCGCATGTACAATGTCCCAGGTTCAATCCCCAGTACCTAGTTAAAAAAATTTTCTCAAAATTGAAGTGTATATTAAAATCATTGAATGTCATAGATTATTTTTTTTCTATTCCTTTCTTTGTGTAGTAATAGTGCATCTTAAAATTGATGGTTTCTTAGATTCATTATTATACAATATATGAAAATAGGGTGACTGCTATATAAATAAAGCATCAAGTCTCCTAGCTTTCCTTTCCAACTACATTATTCCCCTAAACTCCTGTTTAGAAATTTTGAGTTAAATCTAAGGAATAGAATTAAAAGAGAGTACTTTCAATTTCTAATTTATATGTGACTGTCTGCTTTGGAATTTAATTTTACCCGATTTACAAGCTAATGGGTACTGGCAGAAGACATGACAACAAGGTGCATCAGCATATTTGCATTGATTTCCCTGAACCCTAAGTCTTTCAGGGGGGATATTGTATATCGTGATGGATGTTACCCTTGCAGTGGTTTTGCATTCCAACTGAGTAAGACTATAGCAAGCAGTAAACAAGCCTTACTTACTTTTTTCCAAATGTTATAGTGATATGCTGCAATATTTAATAACTGGAATATTGGTGTATGGTGGTGAGAGTTACCTCATCTCTCAAGATTACTAGCTGCATAAAAAACCTTAGAAATATCCCAAGTAAAAGTGACGCATTGCAGTCAGACACACCCAACAAGGTATATGGGAACTAAAGTAGTCGAAGGAGGACTTTCCCAACAATATAATGGCTTTCTTTGCTAGAACTACTACCCTATATATATATATATATATATTTTTTTTTTTTAAACTTCATGATCATAGAAAAACTGCCATTTTAAATTACAAGTAATTTTGTTGGTTTCTCTACAAGTGGAAGATTAAATTTGCTTACCACCTAATCTAAAATGGCACTGCTCCTCATTCTCTACTTCCTTTTGCTGCTTTATTTTTTCATGTAGTATTTATGTCCTGAAATTACATATCTTTATTTTTTTGTTTGAGTTGTTCACCTCTAAATCTATAGAACAAAGGATAGTGGATATTCAATATTTGATAAATGAAAGAATTCACTTTTCAGGACAGACTGCTTCTTAAATTAGGATAATCGATTATGTGTCCATTGATTAATGCAGAGGTAAAGACGAGATCTTATTTTAAACTGGGAAATTTGAAGAAAATGAGGAGCTAACTGCTCTGCAATGATAAAAAGGATCATCTTTTTCTACCTACTATAACAGTCATAGTAGCCACCTGTCCACTGTGATTATTGCTTCTCAAATCCAAGCATAGTTCCACCTGAATAATCTGTAACGTAAAGACTAAATTATAAAATTAACCACAAATAACAATTTTTTCCATCTTTATAAATTGATTTATATTTACATTTTATATAAATGGAATCATGTTTCTTTCACTTAGCATAATGTGTTTTTTCTTGTCTGATAGTAATATCTTGTAACACGTGTTCAGTTTCAAAGAAAAATATTACCCATAATCATATTTCACATGAGGTTTTACTATGCTATACAGTCCCATATTACATTTTTTTAGCTTTTCTTTCAGGAATACACATAACCTTAGACCTTCTCTTTCAACCACTGTCATACCCATTTTATTAGTCTGCCAAAGGGGTGCTGATGCAAAGTACCAGAAATCTGTTGGCTTTTATAAAGGTATTTTTTTTTAGGGTAAAAGCTTACAGTTAAAAGGCCCTAAAGAGTCCAGCTCAAGGTTGCGTTCTCACCAAAGTTAGTTGCCATGTGCTGAAGTAAGATCTCTAGCTAGTCCTGGCATAGGACTTGTTTCTTTCCAGGACTTCTGTATCAATCTCCACTGTAAGCTGTCTTCCCACGGTCAGTTGCAAATTATCAGGTGAATGGCGTATCTCTTCCTGGGGCCCTAGCCGCTCAAGCCACCTTTCTGTTACATAACAGGATCAAAAATTACAAAGCTGTTTCTTCTGTGTGTGTGTGTGTCTGTGTCTGTGTGAGTGTCCGTTTATATGGGGACGGGGACTCAACCTGAATCATGCCTTACTGATGTAGTCAAATCAAAAGAAGTCCAGCATGTCTCATTCTGCAGCATGCCCACAATCCATGCCTCAGACCATGTACTTTTCTCATTTTCTTGTTTCTTAAACACTTTACTCCCTTGCCTACAACAACAACAAAAATCCTCAAAGCAATCTTAATAGGTAATCTAATTAAAGGCCCCTCAACTGAACTTAATATAATCACAGGGGATCACATTCAGAGGAATAGATTAGTTTACAAACATAAGTTTTCTCTTTTTGGGATTTATAAATAATCTCAAACTACCACACCCTATAACAGCACTGCTAGTTACAAGCATTATGTTGTGCTTTCACATTTTTTATTCATTTCCAAAGATTAACATACAAACTTTTTACCACTTCTTTACAAGTTAACCCTCAGCTTTCCATTCTCTAACCTCATTCTTTTTCTACTGACCAATATTCTAGTTAACTCCATGAGTTTACACAATATATTTAGTTCATAATTGTGCAATCATAGAGTGTCCCTTTGTGCCTGGCTTGCCTCACTCAGTGTCCTCCAGGTTCATCCATGTAGTCATATGCTTCATATGCTTCATGACTTCATTTCTTCTTACAGCTGCATAATATTCCATTGTGTGAATACACCACAGTTTGTTTATCCATTCATCAGTTGATGGACACCTGGGTTGTTTCCATCTTTTGGCAATCGTGAATAACGCTGCTATGAACATTGGTGTGCAAATGTCTGTTCGTGTCACTGCTCTCAGTTCTGGGAATATACCCACTAGTGGTATTGCCAGGTCAGGTGGCAAATCTGTATTCAACTTCTTTAGGAACTGCCAAACAGTCCACAGTGGCTGTACCATTCTACATTCCCACCAATAGTGAATAAGTGTTCCTATCACTACACATCCTCTCTAACACTTGTAGTTCTCTGTCTTTTTAATAGTGGAGACTCTTAATAGGTGTGAATAGGAGTTGATTCTTTTATAGTGAGTGAGTTAGGGGTCTGGGGCAGTTTGATATTATTGATGAATTCCAAAAAGAAATACTGATTATGTTTGTAAACTGGTCTGTTCCTCTGGGCTGATGATACCCTTAGATTGCATTGAAGTCAGAGGTTTCACTTTCACTTGATTAAATTATGACTAGGGCTTTGATTGGGCCACATCAGTAGGACGTCAAGTCATCCCCCACCCCCCGGTGGGTGGGGATTCACAGAGAAAACAAGGCAGAGGGGACAGAGTTTTGATCCTGGCGCCCGGGAAGTAAGCACACAGAGAAGGTTTCATTAGACATGGCAGAGGTCCCAGGAAGAGAGATGAGCCCTTCACCTGACAGTTTACAGCTGGCCTTGTGGAGAGATAAAAGCAGCTGTGCCCAGGAAGAAGCAAGCCTCAGGAGAGAGACAAGATTTGTCCTAGCCTGTGGTTGAGATTGGAAAAAGTTGGGACCACGGAGCCTTGGGATGAGGAAGAAGACAACCCTCACAGACGTCGCCTGCCATCTTGGGTCAACATGTGGCAACAGACTCTGGGTGAGAATGTACCTCTTATGGTACCTTGAGTTGGATTCTTTAGGGCCTTGTGACTGGAAGGTTCTACCCCAAATAAATACCCTTTATAAAAACCAACCGATTTCTGGTGTTTTGCATCAGCACCCCTTTGGCTGACAACACAGGTCCTCTTTCATTCTTTTGGTTATGGATATCCAGTTCTCCCAACACCATTTGTTGAAGGGATTGTTTTGTCCTGATAGTGTGGACTTGGTAGGTTTGTCAAAAAACAGTTGGCTGTAGAGATGAGGGTTTATTTCTGGAATCTCAATTCTGTTCCACTGATCAATGTGTCTGTCTTTATACCAATACCATGCTCTTTTGACCACTGTCTTTTTGTAATATGTTTCAAGGTCAGGCAGTGAAAGTCCTCCCACATTGCACTTTTTTTAGAATGCTTTTGGCTATTCAGGTGCATTTTCCCTTTCAAATAAATTTGGTAATTCCCTTTTCTTTTTCTGTAAAGTAGGCTGTTGGAACTTTGATTGGTATTGCACTGTCTCTACGCATCAGTTTGGGTAGTATTGACATCGTCATGATATTTAGTCTTCCAATCCATGAACATGGAATGTTTTTCCATTTATTTAGGTCTTCTTTGATTTCTTTTAGCATTATTTTGTAGTTTACTGAATATAGATACTGTACCTCTTTGGTTAAATTGATTTCTAAGTATTTGATTGTTTTTGTTGTTATTGTAAATGGATTTTTTCCTTGATTTCTTCCTCAGATTGTTCAATGCTAGGGTACAGAAACATTGCTGAATTTTGCATGTTGATCTTGTATCCTACCACTTTCCTGAATGCATTTATTAGCTGAAGTAGCTTTGTTGTAGACATTTCAGAATTTTCTAAATACAGGGTCATGTCATCTGCAAATAGTGAGTTTTACTTCCTCTTTTCCTATTTGGATGCCTTTTTTTTTTTTTTTTTCTTGTTTAATTGCTCTAGCTAGAACTTCTAGTACAATTTTGAATAACAGTGGTGACAGTGGGCATTCTTGTCTTGTTCCTGATCTTAGATGGAAAGCTTTCAAGCTTCTCCATTGAGTACTATGTTGGCTGTTTTTCATAAACATAAAGTTTTTCATATATGCCCTTTATCATATGGAGGAATTTCCCTTCTATTCCTATCTTCAAAGTAATTTTATCAAGAAAGGATGCTGGGTTTTGTCGAATGCATTTTCTGCATCGATTGAGATGATTATGTGCTTTTTATTCCTTCAATTTGTTAATGTGGTATATTATGTTAATTGATTTTCTCATGTGGAACCATACTTGCATACCAAGAATAAATCCAAGTTGGTCATGGCGATAATTCTTTTGATGGGCTGTTGGATTCTATTTGCAAGTATTTTGTTGAGAATTTTTGCGTCTATGTTCATTAGAGAGATTCATCTGTAATTTTCTTTTCTTGCAGTATCTTTATTTGGCTTTGGTATTAGGGTGATGTTGACTTCATAAAATGTAATGTAATTTTCCCTCCTTTTCAATTTTTTGGAACAGTTTAAACAGGATTAGTGTTAATTCTTCTTGAAATGCTTGGTAGAATTCACCTGTGAAGCCATCTGGTCCTGGACTTTTCTTTGTTGGGAGATTTTTTGATGACTGATTCAATCCCGCTAAATGTAAATGGTTTGTCAACTTCTTAGATATGGTTTGCATATCTAAGAAGTTGTCCATTTCATCTAGGTTGTCTACTTTGTTGGCACACAGTTTATCATAATATCCTCTTATAATCCTTTTTATTTCTGTGGGGTCAATTGTAACTTTCCCCCTTTCATTTCTGATTTTATTTATTTGCATCTTCTCTCTTTTTTTCTTTGTTAGTCTAGTAGAGGTTTGTCAATTTTATTGATCCTCTCAAAGAACCAGCTTTTGATTTTGTTGATTTTCTCTATTGTTTTGTTGTTGTTATTGTTGTTCTCAATTTTATTTATTTCTGCTCTAATCTTTATTATTTCTTTCCTTCTGCTTCCTTTGGAAATGGTTTGCTGTTCTTTTTCTAGTTTCTCCAGTTGTTCAGTTAGAGCTTTGTTTGGTTTTAGCTCTTTCTTCTTTTTTAATATGGGTGTTTAGGGCTATAAATTATCCTCTCAGTCAGGTAAATGCTTCATTATGGATGATCCTAGAAAACGTTCTGCTAAATGAAAGAAACCAGTCTCACAAAACTACCAATTGTAGGATTCCATTTATATGAAATATCCAGAATAGCTAAGTCCTTAGAGAGGAAAAGCACGATTAGTGAAAGCCAGGGCCTGGGAGGAAGAGAAAACGGGAAGTGACTAGTTAATGGGTACAAGGTATCCATACATCTGTTGTGATGTAAATATTTTGGAACTAGATACAGATAATGGTTGTACAATCTTGTGAATGTACTCAATGTCACTGTATTTCACACTTAAAAATTGTTTTAATTTTAAGTTATATTAATTTCATCAAATAAAAAAATACAAAATTTCAACAACAACAAAAATTATCCTCTCAGCACTGCCTTCACTGTATCCCATAAGTTTGATAAGTTGTGTTCTGTTTTTCATTTATTGCAATATATTTACTAATTTCACAATTTCTTCTTTGACCCTCTGATTGTTTAGGAGTGTGTTGTTTAGCCTCCACATGTGTGAATTTTCCCCTTTCTTGTCTATTATTGATTTCCAGTTTTATTCCATTTTCTCTGAGAAGGTGCTTTGTATAACTTGTCTTTTTATATTTATTGAGACCTGCCTTGTGACCTAAATTGTGGTCTATCCTGGTGAGAGATCTGTGAGCACTTGAGTAGAATGTATAGCCTGCTGATTTGGTGTGCAACATTCTGTATATGTCTGTTAGGTCAAGCTTGTTTTTTATGTTGTTCAAGTTTTCTGCTTCCCTGTTGATCTTCTGTCTAGTTCTAGCTAATGTGAGTGGTGTGTTGAAGTCTCCAACTGTTATTGTTGAGATGTCTATTTCTCCCTTCAGTCTTGCCAGAAGTTTGCCTCATGTAATATGGTTCATTCTGGTTAGGTGCATAGACATTTATGACTTATTTCTTCCTGATGGAGTATCCCTTTTATTAATGTGTATTGACCTTCTGTATCTCATATAACTATTTTGCATTTAAAGTCTGTTTGTCCAATATTAGTATAGCTACCCCTGCTCTTTTTTGGTTGCTATTTTCATGGAGTAACTTTTTCCAGCCTTTCACTTTCAGCCAGTTGTATCCCTTGGTTCAAGGTGAATCTCTTGTTGTCAGCGTATGGATGACTCATGTTTTTTTATCCATTCTGTCAGTAATAGCTTTTGATTAGGGACTTTAATCCATTCAAATTCAATGATATTACTGTAAATGCATTGTTTACTTCCACTATTTTGTTCTTTGGTTTTCATACGTATTTCTTTTTACTCTTTTGGTTATCCTTTCTGCTATTCTTGGCTTCTACACTCTCCTCCAAGTCTCTCTCTCCTGTCTTTTTCTTTTGGGTTGTAAGGCTCCCTTTAATACTTCCTGCAAAGGCAGTTTCTTTTTTTATCAATTCTCTTGGTTTCTGTTTATTTATGAATATTTTAAACTCATCTTCCTATTTGAAGGACAATTTTGCCAGATAAAGAATTCTTGACTGGCAATTTTTTTCTTTCAATATCCTAATTATATCGTACCACTGTCTCCTTGCCTCCATGCTTTCTGATGAGAAATCTGCACTAAGTCTTACTCAGCATCCCTTGTATGTGATAGTTTGATCCTCCTTTGCTGTTCTTAAAATTTTCTCTTTATCTTTGATGTTTGGCAATCTGAGTCATATGTGTCTTGGAGTAGGTCTATTCAGATATATTCTGATTGAGGGACACTGTGTTTCTTGTACATGTAAATTCATTTCTATAATGAGAGTTGGGAAATTTTCAGTCACTATTTCCTCAGATACTCTTTCTGCCCCTTTTCCCTTCTCATCTCTTTCTGGAACTCCCATGGCACATATGTTGTTGCACTTTGTGTTATTCAACCCCCTGAGCCCCTGATCCATTTTTTCCATTCTTTTCTCTATATATTCTTTTCTCTCTTCAATTTCGGCTGTTCTGTCTTCTATACCACTTATTCTTTCTTCTGTCATTTCGAGTCTGTTGTTGTATGCCTCTAACATGTTTTTGATCTCACCTAAATTGTCTTTCATTCCCATGAGCTCTGTTATTTTTCTCCTCATGGTTTCAAATTCTTCTTTGTGCTTGCTCAGTGTCTTCTTGATGTCCTTTATCTCTTTAGCCATATTGTCTTTCAACTCAATTAGATTTTGGAAATTTGAACGAGTGTTGTTGATTAGTTGTCTCAAATCCTGTGTCCCATCTGGGGCTTTGATATGCTTTTGCTTGGGCCATTTCTTCCATTTACTAAGTGTAGCTAATAATTTTTTGCTGATGTCTAGGCATCTGATTATGATGGTACATTTACTCTGATGCTTGATTTCTCTCTCTTTCATAAGGATTTAGTGGTGGGAGGTTGTGTTACTGCTGTTCTTTGATTCTTCATTTAACCTGTTCTACATTTTTAGGCTTGTTCCTGTTAATTGCTCATGGACCTAGTAATGGTTTGCAGACCCACTTCCAAGGGCCTTGGGGAATGAGACTATAAAGGCCAGAAAAAGCCTCTCTTATTTACTTTTAATTTCCTTACATATATGCCCTTAGTTGTCCAACAGATCGTGCTCTTCAGCAGGCCTCTCAGTTCAAAGCCTGGCTGGAGTTTGTTTGCTGCAACACATACTGGATCAATGTAACAGACATTCTTGCCTGGAGGTGAATAGACTCACAATTCAAACTTTCTCAGAGGCTGTTTTGCAACCTTTGCTGGCAGCCCTCTCCCTTTCCCCAGGTAGGAAATAATTCCACTCCCTTTCAGTCCTTGTCAGTAGGAAGGGTGATTGAGAGGGTTGGATCTTTTTAGTCCAGTACTGGCTCCCAGGGCAAACTGTCGCAGCCCCTCCCAGCCTGGAAGGGTATGTTAGACACAGCACATGTAATTTGTGGACTAAAGCTACCATCCTTAAACTGTGTCCCTCCCTCTCTCCTTTCCTGGGGAGAGGTGGATCCCTGCAGCCCCCTTTGTCTGTAGCAGCTGCCCCAACACCAGAGAATTCAAAATTATCTGTTTGTAGGGTGGGGTAAGGGCACCAGCGGCTGCAGTTGCAGCTTCCACTCACAGTCTTCCCATAGAGATTCTTTTCCTGTGCCCTTCTCTCTTCTTGGCAGTTTCCAGCTTTCACCTGGTGTCCTAAATGCTAGAAAAAAATTTTCCAGGTTGTTTCTGCCTGTCTTCTAGCTATTTTTCTGGAGAGGAGGAGAGTCATATGTCTTTCTAATCCACCATCTTTCCAGAAATGACAACATTTCTTATATAATAAAGGAAAAGGAGGAGAGGGAGAAAAATAAATGTACAAAAATAAATATACAACTCATTTATTTGTGTATGTATATATATACATACATAACATATCCAGAGTTGTTTAAGTGAAGCTTTAGTGGTTATTTGTAACTTCCTTTTTCCACTACCCATTCCATGTTTAGTTTCCTCTCAGCTTGTTAAGGTTCATTATCTGGCAGAGTGAAGCAAACCTTCATTCCTGAAAGATTTGCTCAGTGAACCTGATATTTTTTGGTTGCTGAGGTTTTCCATTAAACTTTACTATTGACCATGGAAGTAATAAGAGGTATCCTAAGGAATTCTCTGAAATTCCAAATATAGTTCTCCTTTACCCCCATTGTGTAGTCACAACCCAATATCCCCTCAGTAATCAGGATCATTCACCCCTGCCAGTAAAGTAACCTCTTTGCTTATTTGTTCAGTGTCATGAGAAGTCCAAAATGTCCAGGCAGCAGCCACAACTTCCAATTCAGTGGAACCGTTGTGTGTCTCTGGTGGAAGTTTTCATCCCTTGGAAACAAAGACATCCTAAACAACACAGCTCTAAGATGTACAAACAGAAAGAAAAAATTCTTCTATTGGACTATTTGGTGTACTAAAGGAGCTAGTTCACTTCTACCCCTTGATTCCATGACTCATGTATTCTGTTTATGGGAGAAACAGCATCATATATTTAAAAATTTAAAGCATATTCTGTATTTTGTAAAATAGAAGCCCAATTTTTTAGTAAATCCCAATTGTCTCCCAA
Organism: Cabassous unicinctus; assembly: GCA_029593785.1. NCBI lineage: Eukaryota > Metazoa > Chordata > Mammalia > Cingulata > Chlamyphoridae > Cabassous > Cabassous unicinctus. Next base: position 10,253 of record JAQZBX010074075.1, read on the forward strand.
TTGGTGCTGTCCCAACCATTTACTTTTCTATTAGGCCAGCTGCTTCCGGGAAATGAGGTATATAGTGAAATTAGTGACTCTTAAGGGTATAGCCTATTGCTGTACATCTTCTTCTGTGAAGTAAGATCCTTGGTTAGAAGGAATGTTGTGCAGAATACCATGAGTGTGAATAAGGCATGCCATATGTCCATGGATAGTGATCTTAATAGAAGACTTGTGGGAGGGAAATCAAGTCTATATTAGATAACACAGGGTGGAAAGAGGAGAGGTGTTTTGATGCAATAAAATACCACAATGTGAGAAAAATATGAACATCTTTTGAGGTTGTTCAAGGAAGATTCACCAGACTAGAATAAACAATTGTAATGTGTAAAAGATAAATATGGCTTATTACAGAAGTACAGACTAAGGAGTTTTTTTTTTTTTAATTCTATGGGGGAAAAAAAGTTTCTGTTCTTTAGAAAAGGGGTGTGTGCTATATAACTTTATTGAGTAATAATTACATACTGTGAAATTCATCTTCTGTATGTGTACAATTCACCCCAATCCAGTTTTAGAACATTGCCCTCACTCCAAAAAGTTCCCATGCCTATTTACAGTCAATTCCCACTCCCACTTTTTTTGCCTCTGACTTCTTTTCTTAGAATGTTTTTGAGGCTCATTCATGTTGTAATATATATGTATCAATAGTTTGTTCTTTTTATTGCTGAATATTATTCCATTCATTGTATAAATATACCTCATTTTGTTTTTTCATTCACCATTTGACAGACACTTGGATTGTTTCTAAGTTTTTTCTGTTAGGAATAATGCTGCTATGAATGTTCATGTACAAGTCTTTTGTGAACAAATATTTTCATATCACATGGGTAGATACCTAAGAGAAGAATTTTTGTGTTATATAGTAAGTTTATATTTAACCTTTAAAAATTCTGAAAACTCTTTTCTAAAGCAGTTATACCATTTTGCTCCCCTACTAGTAATGTGTTAAAGTTCCACATCTTTGACATTTGTTTTTTTCTGTGTTTTCTACTAGAACCATTCTAGTGCTGTGTAATGATATAGCATTGTGGTTTTAATTTTCAATTTAATGACTATATTGAGTACCTTTTCATTTGCTTATTAGCCATTCATCAAAATCTTTGGTAAAATGTCCACTGTTTTCATTGGATTGTCTGTCTCCTTAATATTGAGTTGTAAGTGTTCTTTGTATATGCTGTCACAATTCCTTTATCGTATTTATAGATTACAAATATCTTCAGTCAATGGATAGTCTTTTAATTTCTTAATGGTATCCTTTTTTAGCACAAAAGTTTTTAATTCTGAAGAAGTCAATTTAAGGATTGTACTTTGGTGTTGTAGCTAAGAAATCTTTGCCTAACCAATGAGTTTTATAAATTTTATAGATTTAGCTCTTACATTTAGATCTAGTACCCATTTTCAGGTGTTTTTTGTATATGCTGTGAAGAGTCTAAATTCATCTTTTTTACATATGGATATCCAAATTTCTCAACACCATTTGATGAGATGATTACTGTTCCCCCATTGAATTGCCTAGGTTTTTCATTGTTAAAAATCAGTTGACTCAGGGAAACCTGTTAGAGGCCACCTCAATCTGCACATTAAAGGGGTGGTAGGGGGAGATATTCTTGATTCCATTAGGAATCAAGATTCCATTGGGAATCTTAGATTTTCATAAAATAATGGAGAAAGTAGTGTTTGGTTTTTTTCTATACTGCTAAAGTAAAATACCTGTTAACATAATCATGGTAAAGTAAAAAGTAAAGTACTAAAATAGTTAATTTCATTTGCTATGTTATAAACTGCTTTACAAGTATATAGAAAGTGCATAAAAATTAAAAGAGATACACTTCAGTATTGTCAAGCTCTTTTGTGCATTCAAGCCAGGCCCCAGTACCCTTCATGGTGCCTCTCCATTTGAGTTATTGGCTAGGTCAGTCACCATGACCTCTAAAGCAATAAAAGTATCTACCACATCGCTGGGCATACTCCTGAAGTGGATGGAGAATGCATTGCAGTTTTAGATTCCTGCGGCAGATGGCAATAGCTTGTATGGCCAGAATTACAATAGACATTGCCTCCAGACTGGCTCTGTTTCATAGTGCCAAAGGGCACTATGCACCAGGCCAGTGAAACACTGGAGCCTAACTCCCTAGACTCTCTCTAGGATCAATGGTGCTGCAGCATGCTGGCTATGTGAAGGACATACCAAGGAACATACCAAGTGGAGTAATAATTACCAGAGTAATGTGAGTAGAACTTAAACAAACACAATTGGCATTATGGCCTGTTCCCATGAAGAGACAACATGTATGGTATTACAAACCTGGAGCTTAGGTCTGTTAACTGCAGCTCAAAGATGAACTTGTGCATTAACTAGTATTAAATGCTATACCTATATACCTGATGATATGATAATATCTCTTCTAGATCATATGCAGAAGGATATTGAATATGCTAAAAGTCTTGGTAAACTTAATTCACTTTCTAAGTAGTTAATGAACGTGTCTATAAGATAATGGAATGGCTCTCTTAAGTACTGTATTTATTTTGCTTGCCATATGCTTATCTTGTTGTTGCCTATATTGTCTTTGTGAGCTTATGTCTGGGCATTACTTCTCATATCTCTCTTAGCTGTCCTAGGCATAATCACTGGCATTGGAACTGGGGTTGGCAATTTATACCAAACCCAGCAGGCCTAGAGTTAACTAACAGCATAAAAGAACTCAAGGAAGAATGCTGTTTCCCATCAACTTCAGGAGGATGTAGCTCTGGAAACACCTGGCCTTTCTCACTCTCATAATTCAGTATGTCATAGCTGGCCCCCCTTACCACCTTCTTTATCCTTTTAGTAGAACCATGTATCTTAAATTCTGACTAAGTTTATTTCTTCCATAATCAACGCCTTCCAGAACAAGGTACTAGTCATGCGGGGATTTCATCCAGTTCCAACCATGGTGCCGGACCTGTCTTCCCTCAACCTCAATAGAAAAGCCCGAGAGTTTCACACCCTGTTAGGCAAGGACTACTCCCCTACCCAGAAAGCAGCTACAGAATAATAACCATCACCCTTCAGTTCCCCCTTAAGAATAAGGGTATAAAATCTCTGAGGAGGGATTGAGACAGGTTAGTACAGGGAAAGAGGGAAAGCTGCTGGGACACAGCAGAGAACATGGCAGTTAGATCCTGCCCAGAAATCCCCCTGAAGGAAGGCTGCTACTAAGAACAGAGCCAGAAAGACCCTGCTGAGGCCCTGGCCATGAAGTCCCATTTGGAACTCTTTCTGGGGTCAAAGGAAAGCCCTAGATAACTCCAAACAGGCCTCCCCATTGGTCCTGGATAACTCCAAATAATAGGCCTCACTATTGGGCCCTTAAGAACCCTCAGGTGGGGCAACCAATCATAACAGCAAACAGCTAGGGCCCCTCCCCAACATAAAGGAAGGGGAGGAGGAAAGGCTTTAAAAAGGCCTAACCTGGGGGCCCCATACACACATCTCACCCTGTAGCATGGTCTGCACCCATGCCTCGGGTGTGTATTTATCTCACTTCTAGTTTTCTTGTTTCTTAATAAACTCTGCTCCCTTGCCTATCCTTAAAAAAAAAAAAAAAAATCTATTGACTTTACATGTAAGAGTTTATTTCTGGACTCTCAATTCTGTTCCTTTCATCTGTATGCCTATCTTTGCCCAGAATCATACTGTTTTGGTTTTATGGTAGGTTATGAAATTAGGTAATTTAACCTTTACAACTTTGTTCTTTTTCAAATTGCTTTTGCTAGTCTGGGTTATTTAATTTCCACGTAATTTTTAAGATCAGCCTATCAATTTCTACAAAGAAAGATTTTTCTACAAAAATTTTGATTGGCTCTAAACAAATTTGGGTAGAATTACTATCTTATGTCATCCAATACATAAAGATGGAGTATCTTTCCATTTCTTTAGATCTTCTTAATTTCTCTCAGCAATGTTTTATGGTTTTTAGCATACACGTCTTGCATTTCTTTTATTAAAATTTCTTCTAAGTAATTTTGTTCTTTCTGATGCTATTGTAAATACAATTGTGTTCCTAATTTCATTTTTTGATTGTTCATTACTAGCATTTAGAAATAGAATTCATTTTTGTATATTGATCTTATATCTTGAACCCTTTCTGAACTTGTTTATTCTAGTAGTGATATGTCTTTGTTTCCTAGAGTTGTCATAGTAAAGTATCACAAACTGCATTGCTTAAAACAACAAATTTATTGTCTCTAATTGAGCCTAGAAATCAAGGTGTCAGTAGGGCCACTCTTCCGCCAAAGTCTGTAGGGTTCTGGCTGTGGCTTGCCTGCAAACCATGGCATGCTTTGGCCTGTGGCATAACTCAATCACTGCCTCCAAGACATGCCTGTCTTCTCTCTCTGTCTGTGTTCAAATTTCCTTTCCTTATAAGAACACCAGTCATACTGGATTAGGGCCCACCTTTGTCCAGTTTGACCTCATCTTAGCCAATAACATCTCAAAGATACTATAACTCTGTGTGTGTGTGTGTGTGTGTGTGT
>JAQZBX010074076.1:0-14817 GCA_029593785.1 Cabassous unicinctus
AGATATCATTCCTCAATCTCAAAATACTGTTTTTCCTATTCTCTTTCCACCTAATCTTACCCCATCTCTCCACCTAGTGGTAACAATTCTCCAGATCATAATTCCATCCACTGTTAGTACAACAGGTTTCAGAGAGAGTAGTTCTAACTCTTAAGATAACAATTCTGAACATTAATAGGCCTTTGCAGCACACTTGAAAAATTTGGGCTTACTAAGCATCCACATTCCCTTTACAAAGCTTGCCTAGTGGACAAGTTTCTGATGTTTTCACAGCTCAAGTATTAATGTTTAACACTCCTCCCCTGGGTTGGTAATGATTTCGGCATAGCAATCTCTCTTTGTTACCTCCTGACATTCCTGAATTACCCAACAACAAATAGCTGGCATCCATTTTGTGGCTGACACTTGAATTTGTATTCTTTGTAATGATTACCATTCATCAAAGATCATCTATTGATTATTCCCTTCTGGGTCTGCAGCTTGAACAAAGGTAAGGGGGAAGCACCCACATTTCACCTAGCCTTGGTGCACAGAAAGCCAGCCTGAGCTGGGTAAATGAGGTGGCCAGGGACAAAATGAATAGCACCAATCCAAATTATATTAACTTTTAATGAGCCAAGATTAAAACAGCTCCAGGGACTTAGAGTTCTTGGGGAGGAATAAAAACCCAGGCTGATGAAATACCATTTTGACTAGCTTCAGCAGAGATTGGGATTCTGTTTTCTCAGAACTCTGCATATCTTCCATGTCATTGAAATACCTATTAAAATACATATTTCACAGTGATTGTTTACATCTCATAACTTCATTAACAGGGGCCGCAGAGGAATGGGATCTGAATTAGAGAGGAAAAGGTGCCTAAGGAAGCTTCCTAAATAATTAAACTCAGTACTGAGACCAGCTCAATGCCACCAATAATTTAAGGTAGAGATTTGGGAAGGTTAGAGAACTAATTACAGGGTTTTAAAAAAATTGACAGATTATCATATGTTTTAATGGAATTCTGGGCAATTTCAATTTGGACTCCCAATCTGCCACTCTTAAAAACTGGCAACAGAAATAAAGCGTAGGGGCTGATAGCACAAACTGATGTCACCCAGGTCTGAGTTTGAACACCCACTTCAGTCACGTACAAGTCATTGGGTAAATTACTTAAACTCTCTGTAAATGCCTACTAATCCATATAGTAGAAATAATTATTATCTGCTTTGAGGGACTGTTGATGGAATTACTTAACATCAGTATATGCATGTTGCATAACAAGATGTCTTGCACCTAGAAATAATGCAATAAGAGATTATTGTTTTATTGTTATTCTTATTACTTCATTCAACAAATATTTATTGAAGGCCTACAGTAGGTTCCGTGTTGGGGACAAAAATGGTGAAAGGAACACAATAAAAACAAGAGGTAAGATTCCTACCATCATGTTAAAAGGCATACAAATAAAATAATGCCAATTTGCAAGAAGTGCTATGTAGATAGAAAACAATGGTAAGGTGATATGAAAATGATAGAGATGGACCTATGTTGGACAGGTAGGTCAGGGAAGTTATCTGGGAAAGGAAATGAAACCATGACAGAAGGAGGGGAAGGGGCATTCCAGGAAGCAGAAAGAGAATGTGCAAAGGTCCTGAGGAAGGAGAAAGTATGGCTTATATTTGGGACTGAAGAAGGACCAGTGACTGTTGTGAGCAGAGAGGTGGCAGAGATATGCAGGCGCCAGATCAAGCATAGACTCTTTGGCCATGGGAAGGAGTTCAGATTTAATTCTAAGATCAATGGGAAGCCAATGATGAACTCTGAGGGCAGAAGAGTGTGTAAACACATGGAATTCAAAGGTCTCCACAAACACTTGCTTGTCTTATCAAGTCTAAGGCAACACACAGAAAGCAATTTGTAACTGCTGTCCCTACGTTTAACACCTACTTCCCTCTGGGCATCAGTGCATTCTTTTTATTTTTAATTTTTCAAAAATTTTATTGAAGTATATCATTCATACATGAACATACATAAACAATATATATATAGTAAAAGTTGTAAACATGCATAACATCGTACAGTGTTCCCATACATCACTCCATTGCCAACATCTTGCATTGTTGTGAAACATTGGTTACAAATTAGGAAAGAATATTATCAAAATAATGCAACTATAGTCCATATCTTACATTTGGTGTATTTTTCCTCCAACCCACCCTGTTATTTCTATTTATTTATTTATCTAATTTTATCCATTTTTACCCTCCCCCTGTCTTTGCTGTTATTGTGTCCATTCGCTGGGCAATTCTCTGTGTCTGTTTCCTGCCCTCTCTTCTCATCCTTTTCCTGTCTTCAGCAGGATTCGATCCTTGGGACCTCCGATGTGGGAGAGAGGTGTCTTACTGCCTGCGCCACCTTAGTTCCTGGTTTTTCGGCGCGTCTCGTCTTGACTCTCCCTTGTGTCACTCTCTTGTTACGTCATCATCTTGCTGCAAGGCTCAGCAGGACCTGACAGCGCACCCAGGCACAGGGCCTGATGGCTCACCCACTCACGGGGTCTGGTGGCACACCCACTCACAGGACCTGATGGCGCACCCACACGCAGGGCCTGGAGAGCTCACCCGCTCGTGGGGCCAGGGGGCTCACCCGCTTACGGGGCCTGATGGTGCAGGCCTGATGGCGCATCCATGCACGGGGACTGGTGGCCCGCACGCCTTCTATATTTTTCTTTTTTTTCTTTTTACCGGGAGGTCCTGGGGATCGAACCCAGGTCCCTCCATAGGGGAGACGGACGCCCAACCATTTGAGCCACATCTGCCCCACTGCTATATCTCTTAAGGTTGACCAAAGAAACCTAGAGTTACAGTCATTTCCCATACAGGATGGTCATGTAATAAATCAGGCTTAGTTTATCACCAGCATTCTAAAAACCAGACTTAGGGAGAAAAACTAGCTCTGGGGACACATGCATGGTTTCTAATATAGCGAATGTTTAGCCTACCCTGATTATCACAAAATCAGGACAGCAAGAATATTTGCATCAGTGCATTCTTATTCCCCAGATCTTTCTACTTCCAAGAAGAGTGAGTCAAAATGCTATCTTACTGTCAAATGTAACCCATATATATATATAGTGGGGGATCAATTAACATGGTTTTGGGGTTCATTCTCAGAGTAGTGGGTTAATTACCACAAGGCTTTTGAATTCATTTATAGTTTAAGAGAGAAAATTTAAGTTCCCTAAACAATCATATTTCACAGCTTAATGTAAATAAATGCATCATTCTATAACAATTATGTGTTCAAAGTTTTGTGAACAGCAGCCTTGTGGTAAAGGTTATATTCCTTGGATAGTGCATAAAAACATTATAATTAAATATTAAAGAGGAAAAAAAAGCATGTATAAATTTAAACTTCAGTAAGACTTTTACCCCTCCTAAATAGCCTGAGCATAGCACTTCTCTCTCTCGGGAGATCAATAGCACTTGAGTATTTTGTTAGTAAGATTATTCTCTTCTCAAGTCTTCTCATCAAGTATAATTGTATCTTACATTTCTTTAATAAAAGTCAGTCAAAGAATTTAAGCTCTTTAATCCTCAGTTTCCACAAGTTATCCGATGAGCTCATTCACACTAAGGTATAATGATATAACTTCACCCAGGCATGTCTGGCTTTGAAGAACAAGAGAAATCATGCTTAATCTCATGTTAGAAATTGCTAATGGAGGAATTTCCAAGACTAGTTATAAGATATGCATGGGTAAGTTGGTCTCCTCGGCACCTTTCAACTTACTTAGGTAAATTCTTCCTTTGACTCTGCTAAAGGCTCCTAACTAGAATATTTTGCTTACAAGCATTTGAGGATATTCTTCTAATGTTGGGAAGAAGTGAAGAGGAAAAATAAACAGATGATCCCTCCAGAGCTACTAAAAATCAAATTTTAAGATTACTGAATGCAAGAATCGCTGTTTTCTCATAGAAGCTCCCTGTGTTATATGAGGAGGCTCTAATCATTCCAATGGTCACCACAGACCTCATCCAATGAATAAACTCTTGTCACCTCTACTGGCACAGAATGCTCTGGAGTGCTATTTTTCAGTACCAGTTTTCTTTCCTCACTTGCTTATTATGTTCACTGCCAATGGGAAAGATACAGGTGTTATGGTGGTTTCCTGAGAGAATGATGGAAAAATGGCAAGAGACACATTCTCTTATCCCTCAGCCATTCCCTATTATTAAGGGAATATATCAGCCTCCTCCTAGCCCTTCTTCTTTCCCTGCCCCACTAATAGCCATGTCAGTGATGATCCTTATGAAGTCCTTCATTCCCTTTCCCAAAGGCCCTTATGCTGCATGCTTCTTGCCATTCACCAATCCCGAATCCATCCCAAACATCGGTTTTCTCTGCAACTGATCCCAGGCTTCCCACACTGCCCAATAACATCATAACCGTGCCACCTCTGCTATATTATGCTTTCTACATCAAGTAGGGATCTCGGTGAGGGTTTCAAGTCTTCTCCTCGACCTTTCTTCACATTCTTTCCTTGGGGTCTGCTCCAATGTTTACTAATCTGTTCAAGTGTCCAGTCTCCATCTCTACCTCCCTCTACTCAACAGGTAACATTATCTATTCCACAGAGACTCCAAATCCAATTATAGCCATTCTCCTATGCATTCATATTTCACTCCCTCCTGTCCTAAGGGAAGAGGGTCTCCTCCCCCATCTGAGACCAATCTCTCTATTTGTAGCTTTTCATCTGCTCTTCTCTAGGGTTTGCAGGCATCTCCTCCCTATCTGCCTTTTCAATTTCTCTTCCTTAACCAAGTCCTTACCCTTCAAAAATATTGGAGTGTGCCAATCTTTTCTTAAAAGTTATTTAATCTCCAATATTCCCTGCCCCAAACTTTAGGTTACTACGTTTATCTCTTCTTCCTCTATCTCCCAGTTTCTTAAAGAGCAGAATCCACTCATTGCTTCCGTTTCCTTACGTCCTCCTTTTAAGCAGCAATCTAAAACTGTACTCAAACTGCTCTCACCAGGCCATCGATGAACCACTAATCACTTCTTTTCATGTCTCAGCCTGCTTGGTATATCTCACTTGTACTTGGCATTGAAAACCCACCCCATCCTTCCTGAAATGTCGTTTGTCCTTCTTGTCTTCATGAAGCCAACCTCTCCCTCTTTCCCACTCTGAGACTGCTACCCTTCTGTCTCTTTCTTTACTGCCAGGATGTGTTTCTCTGTGCACCCCTGAAATGTGAGATTTCCCAGGCCTTTGCCATTGACTCTTCTCATTCTACATTTATTTGTGGAAGTCTTTCCTCACCCTCATGGTGGCAACTACTGCCCAACACCAGTGGTTTCCTAAGATTTATTTCTAACCAAAAGCCTCCTAACCAGTCTCCCTCCCTTGAAACTCTGCCCTTTCCAATCCATTGTGCCAGTCCATTGTGCCACCTGACCAAACACAGATTTCATCACTGCCTTAAAAACACCAATGGCCTATTCTCTTTTGGAATACCCTCTCCTTTTGGAAAATGCTGCTTTATTGCCCCAGCTCCTTTTGCCAAAGTCATCCCTTCCTATTCATTAGTATTTGTTGGAACAAATAAATATCCTTCTATTCAATAGTACCCCCAAATAACTTTTCTATTTTAAAGTACCCAAGCATACTTGCTTTCATACCTTCAATCTTTGTAATTCTGTCTGAAATGCTCCTCCGTATCCCTTCTTCCATCTATGACCACTCCCATTTATCTTATCCCATATGTTACTCCCAAGGAAAATAACTAATAATAACTGATATTTACTGAGTGCTCACTATAAGGCAGGGACTGGGCTGAGTGTTTCACATGCACTGTGTAATGGTTAGATATGATTACTATTATTTTGTATATAGGAAAACTGAAGCTCAGAGAGCTTAAGTAACTCCTTAAAGGTCAGATGGCTGGTGAGTAATATTGGTCTGACTCCAGAACCTTCTCTTCTAACCATATGTCCCAGAGCCCTGTGTTTCTCCTACATATTTGTTTTCATTGATGTTACGTTGCTCCTTGATTATTCATCTGTCTGTCTATCCTCTGGTGCCATACTGAGAGCTCCCTGAAGAAATGGATGGGATTTTCTTTGTCTATTCTCTTTCTATACCCCCTCCAACATGCTTGGCAAACACTGGTGGCTCAACAATTGCTTTCTGTTTCATAATTTGAAATGAGGGCTTTATACATATTGGGGAAGGGTAGAGAGGACCTTCAAAGCAAAATCTTTAGTTATTCTGACTATGTGGGTGACTGCCAGCCTTCTGCAATGATCCATTAACCATTGGGTCCCAAGACAGGGCAAACATTCACAGCTCATCTTCTGTCTCTAAGTCTCTACATCTCCTTTAAAAAGGAATAAATAGGCTTTCTATGCAGAAATATTCAAATTATAGTGGTTTGACTTGAAAGAACTTTCTGTTTATAGAAACCTGTTTTTCAGTTTCCTAAGGGATAGACACTCAGCCTAGTGACTTAGAAGCCCTGCAGTATTGAGATGTTAAAGGCAAGGGACTGCCCATTGAAAATACTACAGAGGCACAACTACAGCTCCCAGAGCTGACAGTCAATAATTGCTCCCTATTCTCCCTGGCGTATGCTGTAGCATGCTAAGTTTAACTGTGGATGGAAAGCCTATGAACTATAAAGTAGCAAATGGTGAGAGAGGCACTGAGGTGGTCAAGTGAGCAGAAGGGCACAGAACGGAGAGGTCAACAGATTCTCATGGCATCCAAGCGTAGTTCTCAAACACAGAACGTGTAAGTCTCTCTACACCTATCCAACACATTCAGTTATAAGATAGTGATTTATTGCCTCTGCTTTCTATTTCACTGTTTTCTCATGCTAAGTACTTGCTTTCCCAAATCCCCTGATTCTTGACTTTGGAAGTTGGTGAGATACGTTGTATTTTAGTTTGGAAGTGAATGGTCTAATTCCTTTAATTTGATGTAAAAAGGGGCCTATCTTGAAAACACTGGGAGATATTTCTGAGAAAGGCAAGCAGGGAGCCAATGCACTATAACTGCCTCTTGGCCTGAATGCTCAACTCTATCTTCTTGGGATTGAGTCATTCAACTTCTAGCCCCTACTCCACACCCACATCACTCCAACCTAGTGAGAGGAGGAAATAATGAAAGACATTGTATGTAGGCTCACAGTCAGAGGTGGTCCAGAGAATGGAAATCTCTACTCTAAACTCTTCATTCTGCAGTTGGGGATAGTAAAGCTCAGAGGTTACGCCAACTTGCCCTAGATTCCAAAAAAGGGAGACAGGAACAGTGGTGCTGCAGCTGGCAAGAGCCAATTCTTGGCATCTCTTCCCAACTCTGTATTCAGTGACAACATGTTGGTTGACTGAAATGGGCCATGGTGGGAGTTTTATACCACTGAAACTGGCAAACTATACATCAGGGCCTCTCTCTCCCTCCACCCCAGGGAGCTGGTTTACTAGCACATCACTATTACTTACTTTTATATTTATAAATATAAAGCCCAGTGATCTTTCCATATTCCCATGATGCTTCTCTTCTTTCTTTCACTCTCTTTTTTTTTTTGCTTATTTATTTGCTTTTGTTAATTCACTAAACAAATAGATGTTGGTCACCTTTTATATACCAGGCACAATGCGAAGAGCTGTAGATAAAGCGGTAAAATAAACAACAAAGTTCTGCCTTCATGAAACTAAGTACACTGGTGGAGAGGGGCATTAAACAAATGATAGTTATGGCTATAAATAAAAAGCCTCATGCATGTTGCAAAAGCATATATCAGAAGAACATATTTTAGGCTGAGAAAATGACATTAGATTTTCCTACCAAGTATTCACAAAATTGCCCTGTGGCATTACAGAATGTGCTTTCTGGTAAGAGGAATCTGGGTTTGAATCCCAGCTTTTTATTAAATAACCTTGAACAACCCCTCAAAGTCTCAGTTTTCTCTTCAGTAAAATGAGGATAAGCATAGGATGGATATGAGGCTTGAACTGATAATATGTAAAATGTCTAACGCTGAGCCTGGCACATCACTGATATTCAATAAATGGTACCTACATTTATGATTAGGAACACCAGCAGTAACTTTCTAGACTGTATGTCTAGAACTTTCATTCTGTCCATGGCTTTACAGGACCATGTGTAATTTCTCTGGGAATGTGGGGGACATACAGAGGCCATCTGGCGATGGTGGATGCTGGCCAATTTGTCACTAATTGCCTTCGCACTCTGGCTCTCCTTAGTAATGGGTTTGGTGGGTCTAATTAGTGTGGGCCACATGATATCTTTGAGTTGCTGTTGTTGCAAGCTTGAGCCCAAGCCAACAGTTCTAGGTTCCTTCTGAGGTTGAAGTGGTGCCTTCAGAGACTCACACTGAATAAAATGCTGGCACATGGTGATGGCCATCCCTGGCAGAGGTGGGGTCTGTCTGCTCCCATGCTCTCAGTGTGGGAGCTTGTTGTGACTAAAAGGAGCACAGGGATTGTGATTAAAGGGACAGATGGAAAGTGGGAACTTTCACTTAGCAGCTTTTAGCGACCTCCAAGGATAGATCTTTAAGCAGCTCTGAGCCATTGGCCTGGGTTTTGATTTGCAAAGCTAAGGCCAGGCCCCCCAGCCTAGGGTAGGAAGCATATGCTAGTTCTAGCTTTTGCCTACCATTTAGCCTTAGAGCTGCCTGTCTTTGCATTGCCATATGTGGTCATGCCTCAGTCGCAATTACAAAAAACCCAAAGATATATCTGTACCCAGCATAGTGCCTGACACATGGTAGCGACTCCCCAAATGTTAGGTGAAAAACGGAATGCAGAGAAGCCCTGCATTATTTGTCTTCCCAACACACCATGGTCTGCTTCCTGAGTATTCCTCTCTCATCCATCTTCCCCTTCACTCATTCTGATAGACAAAACACAAGCCAACTTCTTATAGGAGATCAAAAGGGAGGTGAGGCTCTCCCTTTGTATCAGCTTTGGCACAAAGACCTTGTGACCATTGTATTGGCAGCTCATTGATCTGTCTGGGAGAGAGCCTGATGGAGAGGAATAGGTTTCCAGTTTGGGGAGTTCAACAGACCTGGATTTTAATGTGTTCTCTGTCACTCACTAACCACACGATCTTTTTTTTTTGTTGTTCTGAAATTTGTGACCCCTTCATTGATTGTTTTTTTTGTTTGTTTTTTGTTTTTTGTTTTTATTGTGGGTAAAAATAAAAATTTTCACAATACAAACCAATATTTATAAAATGATATATAGATATATATGCGTATATGAGCATTTGCTTACATAAATGTTATTTTTTTTTCATATATATTTTAAAAGATGCTTAGATTACATAAATGTTACACAAAAATTACAGGAATTCCCATGATCTCCACCTCCCATACCTCCCATAACATCTCACATAAACATCTTTCATTAGTGTGGCACATCACCTGCAATGGATATATACATCCTGGGGCTTTGCCACTAAGCATGGACCATAGTTCACATTGTAGACCACACTCTCTCCCACACAGTTCTGCACGGTATATGCTGATGTAAAATGGCCTATATCCTTCGCCACAACGTCACTCAGGACAATCCCCAAGTCCTGCATAAGCCCCTGTATTACAACTGCCCTTCCCCTCCCCGCCCCCCAAAGCAGCTAGTGACCACTGGCTCCACCTCACTGTTATAATTTCTTCCATTGCTTGAATCACAATATGTCTACAACAGAATACCATTAAGTCCACTCTAGTCCATAGCTCTTCCCTGAGTCCTGAGGGGACTGGAATGGTGATGTCCACTCCATCTCCAAGTGAGAGTGGGCTTATATCCCATGGATATGGTGGATGGGATTATCCTGCCTTAAGCTGCAGGCTCTCTCCATTCCCTGGTATGGCCATTGTCCATCATCGTCTCCTCACCAGGTGACTTGGGTGAGTCCATTGAGCTGTAGAGTAGGAGTTGCAGCTCCACCGAGATTCCAGGCACAGCTGGCACACAGGCAGGCCAGAGGCTCCAGTCTCTGGAAGTACACCTACAAACTCCAGCCTCACATATAGGTTTGAACAGAAGGGACTGATGGACCATGTGCAGGAAGGACTTATTTGAGTCCAACTCTGTCACTCTCAGGAGCACAGATTCCAAAGTAGAGCCCACTGATAAGGCATCAATCTCTGGGGCTATCCCCCCTTATATAACCACACGATCTTAGTATAGACAATTAACTCCTTCAAGACTCAGTTTCCTTATCTGGAAAACACATAATATATGTGGGGCAGGATGTGGTTTTTTGAAGGGCTTTCCTTTCCCTCCTGGAGTTTCTGGCCTATAACAAGCTACAATACCAGAAAAGAAGGGTACATTCATAATATTTATTGTATCAGATAATAGAAATAGACCATGTAGAGTAATGACATCATAGTTAAAGAGGAAGTCAACACTAGCAAGAGAATGTCCTTTTGCCTTACAGATAATTTTTACTGGTGCTGGACCTGAAAGTTCTAATTTCTGCCATTCTCCATCATCACACCCTCCTCCAGTTACGTACAGGTTCTGATGACTCCTTCCATCCCACTGCACAATGTAGAAAGGAAAACCAACAACTAGTAAAATTGCTGACTCTGGTTGGGCCAGAGGTTAAGAGGAATGAGAACAAAATCTGGTATTGGCAGCAATGTGGGGTGGAGGGGAAGAATTTCAGTTAGCTGTTTTTGCATAACAACCCATCCCAAAGCTAACAGGCTTAAAACAATAATGTGTTCTCTCTCACAATTCTAAGAGTTAACTGGGCTCAGCTGGGTGGTTCTTCTTCTGGTCTGGCTTGGGATCTTGTACAAGGTTGCAGTCCTCTGGAGGCTCAATGGGGCTGGAACATCCCAGATGGCATCTTGACTTACAGGTCTGGTGCCTCAGTCCTCCACATGGATTCTCATCCTCCAGGGCCTCTCCGTGTGGCCTCTCTCCAGCAGGGCACTTGTACTGCCTACATGGTGGCCGGCTTCTAAGAGTATAAAAGTTGAAGCAGTCACAGGGTCAGTCCAAATTCAACAGGGAGATGGACTACAGAGTGGTGTGACCACCAGGAGGCGCCATTCATTGAGGTCATTTTCGAAGTTTAGCCGCCAGATGTTTAGCTTTCACAGAAGGCGGATAATGGAGGTTAGGAGAGGAGGGAAGTAGAGTGTGCAGGCTAGAGAGAAGACACTCCCTGGGAGTGAAAGTCAAAATCTATTTTGCATCATCCTCTGGATTCTGTGGTGCTGTATTGTCTAATAGTAAGATTTGCTTACTATTCTGTCTTCTTTGCCCTTGCAACCATCAAGGAATTGTGTTAAATAAAGTGAACAATCTGGTGAATGATAAGCCATCAAGAACTTGTAGTAGTGGTTCTATACTCGCTCCCCATCTTTATTCTTATTAACTAATGGCTTCTTCACAATTCTCATGATTACTCTTGAGAATGGAGGTTATAGATCAATGACCTCCTTTCATGGGTGGTGGTGGCGGCGGTGGTGATAAAATATCTCTGAAAGTTCTTTGCCCTTGTTGGTACCCTGTTTTGGGATTGTCTTATTTAGTTTCCTATTTTTCCCACAGAAAGGTGAAACCCATTAGGTACAAGTCAGGCTTTCCTAATGCCCTCCCCATCCGAACTGTCAGAAACCGGACATTTTTTAAACCCCATGTTTTCATACTGCAAGAAGTATAAGAGTTGGCATAAAATTAGTGTTTAATACAAAGCTCTGCAAATAGAGTAGGCATTTGATATATTGCCTATTACAATACAGTTTGGCTTGCTTAAAACAAAACAAAAATTAACGTAGGTGCTCCTGGGTAAAGGTGACTCCTTCTGGATTGACCACTCTGCTCCTGGGTAGATCAGCATTAAGAAACAGGTGGTGTGAAATTGTAGCGAATCCTCACCCTTTCTCAGCTGTTGAAAATGTGAGCCAGAAAACTTTAAGTTCTTCTAATGTCTGTTAGAATTAACCTGAACATAGTGCAAAATGATGGGTGGGGTTTGTGAAGAAATGGGAGTGGGTATGATCTATTTTTATACCCCAGCTTGTCACAAAACTACCAATGTAGACCTCAAGTTTAGAACTCCTGGTCTAGCTGTTACCTCTGATTCTAAACCCTGAGGTCCTCACATTTCATATTCTCTAACTGTAAAATTCTATAGAAATATTTTCCCAAGAAGTTTCCTCATAGCTCCTCAAGAATGTCCCACAGGGCTCTCAGGGGAGGTATCATTATTCCCATTTTTCAGACCCTGAGACAAGGATTCAAGTGCAAGTAGTTTCTCTGGGAAGTGTTCCCAGGAAGCTCCAGCAGGGAATTGGAAAAGAGAGTTAGGCAAGAAACAGTAGCTGAAACAATGCAAACTAATCAGCAGGTTACTAGTGTGGGCAATCAGGGCTCAACCTGCTGGGAACCACTGGGTCTGTGCAGGTCTCTCCTCAGAGTTGTCCCATTGAGGGGTGAGGAAGCAGGGATGTTTATCCACCAACTGCTTCCCTCATGGTTTGAGGGCTGCTTGTGAGAGAATTAACTCCGAGGCACTTCCAGTCTGCTCAGCTGCCAGTCAATCAGGCCCCAGATACAGCTGGGAAGAGAGTTACAGCTGCTTATAATTAACAGGAAACTATTGACATGCACCCATCTGAATGCTGGGGAAGATATGGGCGAGGTGCCTTCAGCATCTGCTCCTCTAGGACTCAGAGGTGGCAAGCAGTTGTCCCAGCCGTCAGACCTCCACTCCAGTTCTCTGGCATCTGGTTCACAGCTCCAACCACTTCAGTAGATCCCTCCGTGTCCTGAAACAACTCTTGGGCCAGACTGGATCTGTGGCCATCCCTAGAAAGAATTCTGGTTGTCTATGGAACAAAGACACAGAAGAACAACTTTTATGTGGTGCTGGAGTTTGTAGGTGGACTTCCAGAGACTGGAGCCTTTGGCCTGCCCATGTGCCAGCTGTGCCTGGAATCTCAGTAGAGCTGCAACCCCTACTCTACAGCTCAATGGACTCACCCAAGTCACCTGGTGGGGAGATGATGATGTACAACAGCCATCCCAGGGAATGGAGAGAGTCTGCAGCTGCAGGCAGGATAATCCCATCCATCTTATCCATGGGATATAAGCCCCCTCTCACTTGGAGGTAAAGTGGACATCACCATCCCAAACTCCTCAGGACTGGGGGAAGAGCTATGGTCTAGAGTGGACTTACTGGTATTCTGTTGTAGACACATTGTGATTCAAGCAATGGAAGAAATTACAACAGTGAGGTGGAGCCAGTGGCCACTGGATGCTTTTGGGGCAGGGAAGGGAAAAGCAGTTGTAATACAGGGGCTTTTTCAGGACTTGGGAATTATCCTGAGTGACATTACGACGACAGATATAGGCCATTTTACATCAGCATATAACATGCAGAACTGTGTGGAAGAGAGTGTGATCTCCAATGTGAACTATGGTCCATGCCTAGTGGCAAAGCCCCAGGATGTGTATATCCATTGCAGGTGATGAGCCACACTAATGAAAGATGCTTATCTGGGATGTTATGGGAGGTGTGGGATGTGGGGAACATGGGAATCCCTGTAATTTTTGTATAACATTTATGTAATCTAAGCATCTTTTAAAATATTAAATAAATAATAAAAATTAAAAAAAAATTTTTAAAGTTACTTCAAATACCATTTATGCTCAGGGGTGAGGTGAGGAAAGGGAGTTTGCTTAATGGGTATAGAGTTTCTGTTAGAGGTGATGGGAAAGTTTTGGTAGTGGATGGTGGTGATGGAGGTACCACATTGTGAATTTAATTAACATCACTGAATTGTATCCTTGAAAGTGGTTAAAATGGGAAATTTTATGTTGTATGTATATTGCCACCATCTTTTTTAAAAAGGTGGAGAAAACATAGCTATCTTTTTGAAGTATGAAAGATTTTTCCAAATGTAGATGATGTGTCGAATCACAGAAGTTTCTGTAGTCTAATAGTACTAACCCATTCACAAAAGTAGGAAATTGGATACGTATTTTCTTCAGGTGGTCTCTGACTGATGTCATGTTTTGCCAATTAGCTAGGCCCCTGAGATTAGGTATTGCTATTTATTCTCTATGAATTGCCCATAACACTTAGCACTTTCTGAGTTCTCAATTGGCATGTAATATATGCTGACTTACAATTTCATATAGGTAATTGGTTAAAAAAATAAAAATTAAAATTAAAGGTTGTTTAAGAGTAAATGGACATAAGGAATTCCACTGGGATAATGATGTTTTAAAACTGGATTATGGTGCAAACCTTGGTATATTTACTAAAAATCATTTGATCGTACACTTAACATGAGTAAATTTTAGGATTTGTAAATTACACCTCAATAAACTAGAAAAAGAAAAAAAAAAAGCATTTGTCTTCTATGTCTTGGGCTTTGAAATAGGTCTAAACAGACATTGGCAGCACTTGGAGAGGCATTTGGACTCTGTTTTACACTAAATCATCTTTATTTACAGAGCATCTCTCAGAAAAATGCAAACAACTTTAATCAAATTTCTGTCCTTGCTGTCACAAGGAGCAAGATCTTGGCAGGGTATGGCGGTATGGTAGTGCAGAAAAGACCTATTTAGAAATTACTGAAGATTAGTTTCTGGTAGAATGCAGTATGTATACTTCTCATCTCTTACTATTGGCCAGAAGGGAAGCCACAGAGGATAATTTCTTGGTAATGAAGTAAATTCTCCAGGAAAGACAAGAACATCAAACTAAGACTTTCCATTTGGTGTGTGTTGCTTACAATTGAAGAGGGGTCAAAATCGCCTGAGTACAAG
>JAQZBX010074077.1:0-14813 GCA_029593785.1 Cabassous unicinctus
GGATGAAGGGTTTTCAGTACCCCAACAACCCCAGAAAGGCCATTAATTGTTTTGGAGTTTATGGTGTGGGTAGACATTATATTTTAATAACACTTAAGAGTTTGACAGAGCAGCAGGGACTTTGCAGCTTGTTCCAATTGTTTGCCTACCCCAGGCTTTTAAGATAAGATACCACTGTTTCTGATGTTTCTTTTAATCCTGTAAAAATAATTACTGGTTAACATAATATCATCAATATAATGAAATAGGGCTAAAGCCACAGGTTTATTCCATGCCACCAGATTCTCTGCCACCAGGTCAGCACAGATAGTTGGGCTATGCACACAGCCTTGGAGAAGCACTGCAAAATTCACTGTAGACTTTTTCACATGAAGGCAAATGCAGGCTGGCTTGACTTGCCTAAGGAGATACTAAAGAAAGCTTTAGCAAGTTCTAAGACAAAGTGATAGTGACATAACTGGATATTATTTTTTTGCTATGAACTAGCAATATTTGGGACTGCTGCATACAGCAATGGTGTTGTTTTAATTTACAAAAATTTATTTTTATGCACTACCCCTGGCAGCTTCTAATGGCCACTCTCTTTCTGCAGCTATAGAGCTTCTTCTTTAACAGAGGTGGGACAAATCAGATGAATACAAGGTAAAGCATCTGCCTCCTGATTTCTAGGCAAAGAGATTGTTTCTGTGACACATACCATTTTTTAAAATAATTAAAACCATGATAACAATTTTGATTAACAGAGGGTTAAAGAATCCCTTTTAATTTTATCACAGTTTTTAAACATTTCTCATTCAACTTATAACATATCAAATGAACTTAGCCATCTCATTACTTTATTTTTCACTTTTACATCTTTGTTGTGATTACATTAATTAACAGTTGTTTTATTTTAGCAGTAAAAGCCAAAATATTTTTCCATTATTTCATGAAAACTTAATATTCCCAATGGAATCAAGATTGTTTTATCCATACTACCTCTTCAATATGCAGATTGAGGTGGCCTCTGGCAGGTTTCCCTGTTATGAAGTTACTTTTTGTTAATATTATTAATTCAGTTCCTGTTTAATAATGATTTCCTGGAATTAGCCATTTAGATAATTCACTTTAAACAATGCTTTTACAAACTTCTTATAACTATCCATAACCACGTATACTATAGTTTATCTTCACAGAACACATTCTGTTATTTAGTGCTACCTCTTATAAGTCTTTCTAGTAGTTTTATTTTACATACTTCTATTCCAATTTTAGGAAAACTAGCCATTTTATCTAAGGACAAAAACACTCCCTTAGCCAAACATATCAAATTTTAGTCAGCACTGCCACAAACCTTTTATTTTTTCCTATATTCAAGTTTCCCATTCCATTTGAATAAAATTCTTTTAAGAATTTTCATTTGTTAATTTAATATTACCATCTGGAGGTATTAAAATATACACTGACACTGAACAAACAAACAGGCGCAAAAATAGTTAAGACACACCAAAAGAAACAAAAAGCTTATTTATTTGACTCATAATTTATACTTCTTTGTTATGGTTATTTTTAAGCTCTCCATTATTATATAAATCTGATTTTTACTGCTTTTAAGATTTCCTCTGGAATTTGTGTTGCCTGTAATATGCAAGCTCACTCTTGGAAACATTTTTATTACTAACCAGCAACCAGTTAGCAATACTTGAGCAGTATGAAAGCAGTAACGCATTAATTTAGCAGTTTAGACAGAGAGACACTTAACACATATATTTTGGATTACTATTGTTTAGGAGTGCATTTAGACAGAATCAAAGTTCAGGAGAAAGCTATTTATTTAAAACTGAAAGTTCCTTTTAATACTCTGGTAACAATTCTGATCAAAATAAAATGTGATTAAAACTTAAAACATCGTTAAAGTTGCATTCCATTTTGAATTGAACTGTAATTGGTTCATATTGGGTAGCAACCATAGGAATCCTAGTATTTCAGATTTTTGGATTGACAGAATTTCATGGAAAAGGGAGAGCAGAGGAGGGAGTTGGGGATAGATCTATTAGAGAAAGGAGGAAGATACCATGTGGGCTTTGAGGAGAAGAAATGAGTATTTGTGATCTGAGCTTGGTTAAATTGTTTCTTTAAGGTTTGGAGTTGGACAGTGGGGGAGAACTAAAAATGAATGAGTGAACAGAAGACTTTTTATTGAGCATGGCAAAAAAGGGTTTGCAAGGAGTTGTGAAATTATTCTATCAACCCCCACTACTGAAATTGAGGAGTGAGTTAAGGATTCAGGGAATTGGGGAAGGGCAGAGTAAGTGGTTTTCATTACAATAAGAAATGAAATTGGCTTACCTGCCACCATCAGAGTTACCTGAGGTTCTGCTTTGGAGATGGACATGTGGAACTGTGCAATTTTGGGGCACCTTTAATCATCCATTGTTATTCTCAGAGGGTCTGGGAAGTTAAATCTGGTGATTGGGTCTGACTGGATAATTGATGCCACCTTGCCTTGAGAGGCCTGGAGAAAACTGGACTTCCAGTGGACTCTGCTTGCACTGAGAGCATGGCCCCAGAGGGGGTTAGGGCTTGGCCCATTGCCCAGTCTTTTTACATTTGAGGCATGTCCTCAGTGGGTTTTTATAATCTGCCTGGAATGGGGTGGCTGCTGGGAATTTTGGAGGGTGGAGGATTTATGGCTTAGTTTATTCTGGGGGACTGCCATTGCTCTGACAGGCATATTGGCAGTCTTTTGTTGGTTTAGGGTATTTGCATGGGTCTGGGCATGCTCATTTTCATCTGGGGATAGACAAGTTGAAAAAATGATGTGGAGATCTTTGCTGAGTAAGGTTACAAGAGATTGTTTGGTTTTGAAACTTTTGGATAAAATGAGAAGGATAAGAGTAATAGGGCACAAGACAGTGCTTGATCTGTGAGAGATCAGAGAGCGATACATGAACAAGGATGCATATGGGGTTTGGTGAATCTGACATGGAAGTGGCATCAGGGGCCAGGGGAGTTTCTGGATGAGGGAGAAAAGCAAGAGAGGCAGAGGTACCTGAAGCAGCAGGGGGAGGTGGCATAAAGGGAGGGAGAATAGAGTTGTCCACCAGATTGAAGGATGTTTCTGAAGAGGCATCAGGAAGGGGAGAGGGTTTTTTGGGGGAGAGAAGTGAAGAAGGAGAATTTCCTAAGTGGGACAGGACTGAGAGAGGGAGGGGTGCTTTCCAAAGAAAGCTTGGATGCATGTGATTTTGCTCCACATATTTAAGTATTGAAAATAATTGTCGAGGTCTGTAAGAATTTGGAGGTTTTTGGTCCCATTTCTTTTTTTGCCAGGTGGATTTATTGTTGAGTTGGTAATGAGGCCAGGCAGTATTACAGTAAAAGATGAGTATTTTGGGTTATAGATCAGATTCAAGATTGAGGTTTTTAAGACATTGAAATAGGCACCCCAGAGGATGTTTTTAGGGGGAGCAGATTCACTGTTTCCCACAGATTTAAGGAGATTTCACTGAGTTCCCCAGACACTGAGAAGGGGATTTTTATAACTGATTCTGGGGCTAGACTACAAAGGCCTCAGTTGTGATGATTTATTCTAGGCTTGTAGTTTCAGGTTCAGGATGTGATAATTCATATCAGCTTTGTAGTTCCACCTGAGTCCTAGATGTTATCATCACTCTGACATGGGGTGACCTATTTTTATACATGTGGTAAGTTATTTTTATATGTATAACATTTACAAACCTTACTAAGAAACAGTAAGATATGGACCAGCCAAAGGAACAAATAAAAAAATCCCTATTTGAGCAAGCTACTTTGGGCATCTGTAGACCAGGATATGCCATCCCCAACATCCAAAAGGGATAGGAACATAGAGATAAAGAGGCTGAAAGGAAAACCAAGAGGTACTCACCTGCTTGGAAAGGTACCTATCTCCTCCTTTCTTGGTGAAAATCCTCATAAACCTGTGGCTGATGGTGGACAACTGAGATTGAAAAGGATGTTTTCTTTCCTGGGAAGAGGGAGGGTGTAGTGGAGGGCTTAATGTGGTTTCTCTTCAGTGAGTCTGGATAGCGTGGCTCAACTTTGAATTAAGCCTACAGCCAGCACAGAAACACCAGCAAGTGGAGGTTGAAAGAGGCACATCTATGGCAAGTATCACCAAAAAATGCCATCTGCTGGCAGGCTGGAAAAGTGAAAGAAAAATCTATTTGGCATCTCTCATGTCCCAGGGCCTCTTGGATCTTGTTTGTGTCCGTTAGTGGGTCCCTGACCCTTTTTAATTTAAGATTTAGAATAAGATGAACAAAAAATCAAAGAAGAGTCATGAAAAAAATCCCACTAGACAGGAGAGAGAAATTGACCATCAGAATAAGTTCACCAACATAATGAGATAACTAGACATCAGCTAAAATTTACAGACCATATTAAGAAACAGGAAAATATGACCACCAAAGGAACAAATAAAAATCCTGGTGAAATGCAAGGTATAAGATAACTAATCAATGATTTTCACAGAAATCTTTGAAATCAATTCAAGGAGGTTAAAGAAAATATGGCTCTAGAGATAGAGAATATTTAATAGACCCTATTTGAGGATACAAAAAATATTTGAGAGCTTGCAAAGAAAAATAATAGAACTTCTGGAAGGAAAGAACTAAGTAATGAGATTAAAAATACTTTAGCCTCTCTCTAAGCAAAACTCAGCATATAAAAGCATTACTTTTCCCCCTTCTTGGACATGACACCCAGGGATGAGCTTCCCTGACACTGAATGATTACTACCATGCACTGTCTGGTGATACAACTGGAAAAAGCCCTTGAATCAAAAGGGGGAAAAGGTAAAGACAAATGAGTGTATATGGTTAAGAGACGTCAAAGTGAGTCTGAAGGTCATATATCAGAGACGTAATGCTTATGCATGTCTCAGCAGGATCTCATAGACAGCCAATGTAGATACTTCCCCAAATAGTGAGGACCCTGATGGCTCTGGAGACACCCAGGACACATGGTCATGACAGATAGCTCTGGGGTTTGTGCCTTGCCAGGAGCACTACTTTGGAGTTTGTGCTCTTGAGTGTGACAGAGTTAGACTCAGATGTGACTTCTCTACACATGCCTCTTCTGTCCCTTTTACTTGAACCTATACTTGGTGCTGGAGTTGGTAGGTGTATGTCCAAGACACTTTAATCTCTGAGCTGTCCATGTGCCAGCTGGGCCCTGAAATTCAAAGGAGTTGCAATACCTACTTTCCTATTCATTGGACTCACCCAGGACAACTAACAAGGAGATGATGATGGACAGTGACATCCCAATGAACCGAGAGAGTCTACAACTGCAAACAAGAGCGTACCATCCATCAGCCCCATGGGATCAGAGTCTCCTCTCAATCATAGGTGGAGTGGGCAACACCATACCAGAATCCTCAGGATTGGGGGATGAAATATGGACTAAAGGAGACTTACCGGTATTCTACTGCAGACTTATTGAGATTCTAGCAATGGAAGAAACTATATCCTTCATATGGAGCTGTGGTCACTAGAGGTTCTGAGGGCAGGGAAAGGGAAATACAGGTGAAATATGGGGGTATTTTGGGGACTTGGGAATTTTCCTAAATGACATTACAATGACAAATACAAGCCATTACATATCTGGCCATAACCAACAAAATTGTGCAGAAGAGAGTGCAAACTACAATGTAAACTATAATCTATGCTTAGTGGAAATGCTCTAAAGTGTTTTCATCAATTGTAATGAATGTACCACACTAATGAAAGATATTGTTAAGGTGGGAAAATGTGGGAGGTGTAGGAAACGGTCATATGGAAATGCCCTATATTTTTATGTAACTTTTATGTAATTTAAATACCTTTTTTAAAAAATTAAAAATATATTTAAAAAATATATTAAAGTTGTATAACAGCAGATTTGAAATGGTGGAAGATCGAATAAGTGAATTAGAGGACAATGTATTGGAACATGAACTGACAGGCAATAAGACAGAAAATAATGGGGAAAAATGAAAAGGCTCTCAGGAAGTTGAATTAAAGTGTGAAATGTACAAATATATGTACAATGAATGTCTTAGATGGAGGAGAGAATGGAAAAATGACAGAAAGAATATTTGATAAAATAATGACTTTAAATTTCCCAACCCTTATGAAAAATATAAATACCAATATCCATAAAGGGAAATGGATTCCAAACAGAATAAATCCAAATAGAAGTACACTAGTCCAAGACGCAGATTATTTGAATGTCCAATACCAGATATAAAGAGAGAATTCTGAAAGCAAGCAAAAAAACAAGTCATAGCATACAATGGGCACTCAAAAAAGACTAATTGTTGGTTTCTCATCAGAAACCATGGAGTGACGAAGTGGTGGTATGATATATTTACAACAGTGCAATAAAAAACTGCCAGACAAGAATTATTTGTCTGGAAAATTTGTCCTTCAAATGCGAGGGTGAGCTTAAAATCTTCACAGAGACTGAGCCATCTATATGCTTTCTACAAGATTCTCACTTTAGACACAAGGGCATAAATAGACTGAAAGTGAAAGTTGGAAAAAGATATCCTATGAAAATTACAGCCAAAGAAGAGCTGGATTATCTAAACAAATATCATCCAAAATGAAATTTTAAAACAACTTTATTAAAATAGACAATGAAGGTCATTATATCTTTAAAAAGTGCAATTAACCAAGAAAGAATAACAATAAACATGTATGTATCTAACTTGGGTCCTGCAAAACTGAAGGGAGAAACAGTTAGAGACTTAGAAAAATAGTTGGATAGAACCGCTGAAAAGAGGAACAATTAGAAAAAAGAGAGATTGCATTTTATGATAAATGAACTAGACCTAAAACTATATATTGAAAGTTGCATGCCAAATCAGTAAGATACACATTCTTCTAAAATGCTCATGGATTCTTCTCCAGGATAGACCGTATGTTGGGTAATAAAAATGGTTTTATTATATTTAAAATGAATGAAATTACTTAATGCATCTTCTCTGATCATGATCAATTGAAGCTGGAAATGAATAACAGAGGAAAAAGCAGGAAAATTCACTAATATATGGTGATTAAAGAACACACTCCAAAATAATCAGTGGGCCAAAGAAGAAATTACAAGGGATTTAGGTAAATATATTGAAATGAATGAAAGTGAGACCACAATATAGCAAAGACTATGGAATGCAGTGAGGGCAGTGCTGAGAAGGAAATTTATAGGCCACAATGTTTCAATATAAAAAAGAAAGAGCTAAAATCAAAGACCTAACTACACACTTAGAGGAATTAGGAAAAGAAGAGCAAACTAATCAAAAGCAAGCAGAAAAAAATTAAATGGAAAACAAAAAGCAATAAAGAAAGTCTAAGAAAAAAGTTGTTTCTTGGAAATCAGCAACAAAATCAGCAAATACTCAGCTAGAGTGACAAAAAAAGAGAGAAGATGCAAAGAAATAAAATCAGAAATAAGAGGGACAACATTACTACTGATCCCACAGAAATAAAAGAGATAAGAGTATACTATGAGTAACTGTATGACAGTAATCTAGGCAATGTAGACCAAAAGGACAAATTCATAAAAACAGATAACAACTTACACTATCCATGGATGATATAGAAAACCTCAGCAAATCAATCACAAGTAAAGATATTGAAAAAGTTATCTAAAACCTACAAAAATTTAGAAAACCCATGAGATACAGCTTTACAGAAGAATTCTACCAATCATTCAAAGAAGATTTTATACCAGTCTTGCTCAGACTCTTCCAAAATGTTGAACAGGAGAGAATATTACCAAACCCATTCTATGATGCCAAAATCACCCTAACACCAAAGCAAAAGATTCAATGAACAAAGAAAATGGACCAATTTCTCCAATGACTATAGAGGCAAAAAATTCCTAATTGAATCCAAAATTACATGTAAAGAAGTATCCATCATGATCAAGTGTGTTCTATCCCTGGTATTCAAAGGTGTTTCAATACAAGAAAATCAATTAGCATACAACACCGCATAAATAAATCAAAGAAGAAAATCATATGATCATCTCTATTGATGCAGAAAAGGCATTAGACAAAATCAGCATCATTTCTTGATAGAAATGCTCCAAAAGATAAAAATAGAAGGAAACTTTCTTAACATGATAAAGTGCATATATGAATAAAACATAGCAAACATTGTACTCAAAGGTGAAAGATTGAAAGTTTTCCCTCTGAGATTGGGAAAAACACAAGGATAGTCACTGTCATCACTGATATTCAATATTGTGCTAGAATTTCTAGTTACAGGAAACAGGCAAGAAAGTAAATAAAAGGCACCCACATAGGAAAGGAAGAAACAAAATATTCACTATTCTATTCCTCCTACCCCATCCCCACAGAGCCCACGATGATCCCCTAGCTTGACTTGTTAGATGACAAGGTTCATAGTTACATGCAACAAGAGGTCCTGACACACTAGTTTGTCCTCTTCTATAAGGAACTGCCCTTGCACTTGAGAGGCTCCTGCCTGTCTATTTCTGAACAAATTAGTCCTCCCAAAGATGGGAGTCCAATGACTTCCCACTCATTATGTGGTCTCCACCCACTGATAAAACACATTATGACAGAATGAACACTCACACACTCCCAGAAGCCTGCTCCATGTTTGCCATGTCCTGAATGCACCCCCATCCAACACCCTAAACCTGTAATCGTTCCTTGTCATATTGAACATAAGAGCATTCCCAACTCTGTACTTTCAACCTCATACCCACAAATACCAGTGTTCACCTAACCCCTTTCCCAAACCTCCCCCCAGGTTCCTGGACTTTCTAACCCACCCTTCCAAATCTACCCATCTGTCAACCCTGCACCTTCAATATGCAACTACACTTTATCTCTTTAACATAGATTTCGTCCATAGGGGTGATGGCTCACAACCTTCTCTTCTATTTCTTGTAAACCTATCTTAGAGATAATAGCTCTCTGAGACTGCTCAATTTCCTTAATTCATGTCAGTGGGGTCATGTACTGTTCATCCTTCAATGCCTGGCTTGCTTCACTCAACATTGGGTCTTCAAGATTCATCTATGTTATCCTGTATGTTAGCACTTTATTTCTTACAGCTGAGTAATATTCCATTGTATGTATGTACCACATCCATTAATCTGTTCATGGGCACCTGGTTTGATTCCAACTTTTGGCAGTGGTGAACAATGTCACTATGAACATTGTTGTGCATATCTCTGTTTGTGTCTTTGCTTTCAATTCTTCAGGGTATATACCCAGCATTGGAATCTCTGGATCATAAGGAAGTTCTATAGTCAGTTTTTTGAGGAACTGCCAAATGTCCTTCATAGTGGGTATTTAGTGGTCAGTGGAAATATTCTTCATTACCATACAGTGATGGACACAGGACATGGTAAATATCATTAAAATTTATAAATGTGTATGGTCTAAAATGTAAACCATAGTATAAACCATTGACAATGTTTAGTAGCTATGTTTCACTATTTGTACATTAGTTATAACAATGCCACCATTAATATGGAGAGGGGAAAGGGGGAAGATGTTTGGTATATGAAAGTCTCCTGTATTCTGTGTGTGACTTTGCTGTGACCTAAAACTTCTTTGAAAACAAAATGAAAAATAGTTAGACACTGGAGAATGAGAGGGGGAAGGTGCCACAGTACAGATTGGTCACCAAATATTGCAGTGATGAAGGGCAAAAGGTCAAAATAATTTTTTTTTATATTATTCAATTTTTAATATCCTACTTTTAAATTTAATTTTAGTTTTAGTTTTTCTTAAAATTTTTAGGTATTTTATCTCTTACATTTAAACTTATCCTTATTATTTTATTTTCCTATTAATTGTATTCCATTATTGTAATGGCTACATCTTTGAAAAAGCTTTGGATCACAGAAGGGTTACAACTGGGGTGGGGAAGGATCATTGGTGTGGGATGTCAGAGATGAGGGATGCATGGGAGGAAGTTCACCTGAGCATAAATATAATGTATATAAAAATGTTCAAATGTTCATGGGACATTGTCACAGTGGGTGGAGAATCACTCAAAGAATGAGAGAATACTTAATTCCCATCCTGGAGAGCTCCGCCACATTATCTAAGGGGGCAGCAACAGTTCCCTAAGAGCCAGGGCAGTGACTGGTGAAGGAAGATAAGCCACTGATGGGCCCTTGATATTAATGACTAGCTTTATGAGTCTTTGCTCTTGAAATTGAAACTTAACCTGTTGTTATGAGGTGCCTAAGGGTTGCCTCCTGATTGCCTCCTGGTTTGTCAAATGTGGCCTCTCTCTAAGCCAAACTCAGCATATGAATGCATTCCCTTTCTCCCAGTGTGGGACATGACTCATGGGGATGAGCCTTTCTCCCAGTGTGGGACATGACTCATGGGGATGAGCCTCCCTGGCACTGAGGGATTACTACCAAGCGCCAACTGGCAATGCAACTGGAAAAAGACCTCAAATGGGGAAAAGGTAAAGTCAAATGAGTTTATATGCCTAAGAGACTTCAAAGTGAGTTGTACGGCCATCATAGAGGTAACATTTACACACATCTCAGTAGGGTCTCAAAGAATTCCAAAGTGGATATCACCCCAAATAGTGGTGCTCCTGAGGCTCTGGAGACACCCAGGTCCTATGTCAGGTTAGGTAGCTCCAGAGTTTGGTGCCTTGCCAGTGAGCACTACTTTGGAGTTTGTGCTCCTGAGAGTGACAGAGTTGAACTCAACTATGTCTTCCCTGCACAGGTCTCTTCCATTCACACCAATACTTTGTGCTGGAATTTGTATCTGTACATCTTGAGACTTGAGTCTTTGGGCTCTCCATGTGCCCGCTGGGTCTGGAACCTTGGTGGAACAACAACTCTTATTCTATAGCTCACTGGACTTACGCAGGACAACAGGTGTAGAGATGATGATAGACAACAGCCATACCAGGGAATGGAGAGAGTCTGCAGCTGCCAGCACGATGGTCCCATCCATCTTCTCCGTGGGATATAAACCCCCTCTTAATTGGAGGTGGAGTGGACATCACCATCACAGTCTCCTCAGGATTGGGGGAAGAGCTAAGGACTAGAGTGGACTTACTGGTATTCTGCTTTAGACATATTGTGATTAAAGCAATGGAAGAAATTTCAGCCTTGATGTGGAGCCAAAGGCCACTGGAAGCTCTAGGGGCAGGGAGAGAAAAAAACAGTTGTAATACAGGGGCTTTTTTGGGACTTGGGAATTGTCCTGAGTGACAGAGCAAGGACAGATATAGGCCATTTTATATCATCATATAACATGCAGAACGGTGTGAGGGAGAGTTTGGTCTACAATATGAACTATTGTCCATGCTTAATGATAAAACAGCAGGATGTGTTTATTGATTGCTATTACTGTGCCACACTAATGAAGGATGTTTCTGTGGGAGGTTGTGGGAGGTTTTGGAGGTGTATGGGAATCCCTATATTTTTTGTGTAACATTTATTGTATCTAAGTATCTTTTAAAAAATTAAAGAAGAAACATCTACTATTCCCTGATTATGTCATCCTGTACCTACAATGTCCTGAAAAATCTAAACAAAGCTAAGAGAACTAATAAATGAGTACAGCAAAGTGTTGGGATAAAAGATTAATATGCCAAAATCAATAGCCTTTCTATGCACTCCAAATGAGCAAACTGAGGATGAAGTCAGAGACTAAAAGAATCAAATATTTTGGTATTAACTTAACCAAGGGCATAAAGGACCTGTGATCAGAAAACAAACATATTTCTAAAAGAAAACAAATAAGACCTTAATAAAATGAAGGGCATTCTGTGTTCATAGATTGCAACATTAAATATCATTAAGATGTCAATTCTACTCAAATTAATTCACAGATTCGATGCAATCCCCATAAAACTGCCAACAGCTTGTTTAGTAGAAATGGAAAATCCAATTATCAAATTTATTTGAATGGGTAATGGACACTGTACGGCCCAAAATATCTTTAAAATGAAGAACAAAGTTGGAGGACTGTCAATTCCTGATTTTAAAGAATTTTACTTATATAGAGTTGTAGAAACATCATGGTACTTACATAAAGTTAAACATATTAACAACGGAGTTTAATTGAGAGTTCAGAAAGAAGCCTTCTCATCTATGAAAAAGTGATTCTTGACAAGGCTCTGAAACCCACCCAGCTTGTTCAGAACAGTGTATTCAACAAATGGTGCTGGGAGAACAAGATATCCATACCCATAAGATATAAAGAAGATGTCTGTCTTACACTATATATAAAAATTAACTCAAAATAGATCAAATATCTTAATATAAAAGCTAGATCCATAAAATTCTTAGTAGAAAATATAGGGAAACATCTTCATGATTTGGCGGTAGGCAGTGATTTCTTAAACCTTACACTCAAAGCATGAGCAATGAATGGAAATATATATATAAAAGGAGCTGAATACCTGAATAGACATTTTTCCAAAGAGGAAATACAAATGGGTAAAAAGCACATGAAAAGATGTTCAACATCATTAGCACTAATTATTAGGAAAATACAGATCAAAACTATGAGATATCACTTACACCTTATATAATGTCCATAATTTAAAAAAAAAAAGAGCGGAAACAGAAAATTACAAGTGCTGGAGAGGATGTGCAGAATTAAGTACACTTCTTCAATGATGTTATGAAGGTTGAATGTTGCACCCTCTCTGGAAGACAGTGTGGCTGTTTCTCTGAAAGCTTAGTATAGATCTGCCTTATGATCCAGCAATCCTGCTACAAGGAATATATGTAGAACATATTGAAAGCAGGGAGACTAATAGATGTTTGCACACCAATGTTCAAAGAAGCATCATTCACAATTGCTAAATGATGGAAACAAACCAAGTATCCATCAACCAATGAGTGGATAAACAAAATGTAATATATAGCTATAATGCATTATATACATAATATGAAATACTATTCAGCAGTAAGAAGACTTGCAGTTGGGAGGCATATGATAACATTGATATGAAGACATTATGTTGAGTTAAATAAAGCAGATTAAAAGGAAAATTTTTGTGTGACCTCACTAATATTATCTAAGTATGAGTAAACTCATGAAATTAAACTTCAGCATATAGGTTACTAGGAAATGGAATTACGGTGGAGAAGGAGAAGCTGGCACAATGTATGTTTAATTTTCAATGTGGGAGACTGTAAATACTAGAAATGGATAGAGTTAATGGTAATGCATTATACTGAGTATAAATAAGTGCTGATTTATAAATGTAATTGTGGTTGAAATGTGTAGTCTACAGACATTAATGCTAATTGAAAGAAACCTAGAGGTTATTCTAGGGTCTGAATAACAGTGAACTCAGTGGTGGATGAGGATTGATGTTAATAGTACAAATACATGAATGTTCTTCTATGAACGTGAACTAATATATACCACTATTGCAATGTGTTAAGAATATGGTAATACATTGGAAAAAATCTCACTAATGTAATTTATGGGTTATAGTTTACTGTAATAATGTAATATTTTTACTTCATTGGAAAAGAAGGTACTATATCAGTGCAAGGGCCACCAATACAGGGTTATAAGGGTTATGGGATTTACCACTTTAGGGTAATGAAAATATTCTAAATTTGACTGAGGTAATGACAGTACAACTCTGTGATGAAATTGAGAGCCACTGAATATACAGCTTGTATCGATTGTAGGAGGCATGGGACTATATAACACAGTGAACCCCGAAATCAAAAAGGGACTATGGTTAAAAGTACAAATATGACAACATTCTCTCAGCAACTTTAACAATTATACAATACTAATTCATGGAAATAGCATGGTTTATGGGAAAATCACATCAAATATTCTTTCATCATTTATAACAAATATTTCCTAAAACTGCAAGGTTGTGGTGGTAGGGATATGTATCAGAATCTGGTATGTTAAGCATGATTGTTTTGCAAACTCACAACTTCTCTAATTAAATCATAATCACACATATAAGCAATAACAAATATATTATAAAACAAAAATAACAATCTGTTGGTATTATGTAGCATTTGCATAATTATGGGATATTTTCTGTTATACTTCTAGGTATTTGACAATTTAATCTTTTGATTATTAAAGGCAATTTATTGATTGCTAAATACATGCTTAAAAAACTAAGTAGATGGATATTTTGATATAGAATTGCATTCTGTAGATTTGCCTGAAAGTGGCATTTAATTTTAATTTAAAAAGAAACACTAACCACTGTAAATAAAAAAAATAGAATTATGAAACAAAATATGTGGTGTGATACTTATAACAAATTTGAAAAATGAAATTTACAGACATGCAGATATATAACACATGGTATCAAATTATGAGAGACAAATAAGATGTTGATTTTATCATTAATAATAAACAAATATAAATCAGTCAAAAGTATTTGAAAATATGAAGACTAGGCCTAAAATATGGGTAAAAGTCATTTTGAAGAGTCCCAAAGAGTTTTACAAGGCACATAGCCCAACTAAATAAGAAAAATATTTGTTAAAATTGTAGTGAGCTCCCTTTTACACTTACAGTATTATTTTTTTAAATTTTAATATAAAACAGTATACCTTAAATTTGGTTGTCAACTGTAATGCACACAAATATCCTAACATAAACATATTTAATATAAATATAAATCTATTTTATTGTCTTACATGTAAATAACTCATAAATTTATTTCTGAAATATATATCAAGAAAAATGACCCTAGGGCCCAGATTTTTCAATTTTGAATATTTACCAGGAAAAAATTCCACAGAAGTTGGGAGTATTCTGTACTGTTGTTTGAAAAAAAAAAAAA
>JAQZBX010074078.1:0-14806 GCA_029593785.1 Cabassous unicinctus
ATCGAGACACACTGGGGGTCAAGGCCAGCTCAGACACTTCCTAGCTGGCCAGCGTGGACCCGAGAGCTTGTGCCCTGAGACGGGCTCGCCATCTACAAAGCGGGCAACATACACTCACTACTTAAGGTTCATTTCCCAAACGAACCGGAGCTTGCTCTGACCTTGACCCGGTGCACGCGGCAGAGCCCCACGCGGGGACAGGCTGCTGCTGGCCTGAGTCCTCCCGGGACCCCTTGGTGATGATGGGGGGGAGGGGAGGCCGCACCTTCCTCTGAGTCTGTCTCTTGGCCTTTCCACCCAGAGACTCCTGGGGCGCCCTCCACGAGCAGCTGGCCCCCTGCCCTGCCACCCCTGCTCGGCCCCGGCGTGAGGATCCCGTTAGCCGAGCGTGCATGTCGAGGAAGCAGACCGGACCCCGGTGGCAGCTGCCCAAACGGCCTTGGCAGCCTGCAGACTTGCTGGCCGGGCCCGGATGGCGGGGAGAAAAATGCCTCTGCGCTTATAAAAAGGCCCCGCAGATCCCCGCGCGCCAGCGGTGCCGTTCAAAGGGAAGAAAGATGCTTCCTGAGGATGCCAGGCCAGCCGCCGAGTTTAAAATCCCGCTGCTCCGGATATAGGCCCCTGGACGAGCCCGGCACCGTTTCAGCTTGCAGGAGCGGCCAGCAGGAGGGCCGCGCGGCCCTTCACTTATTTATTTCGCGGGGAAAGGAAGCGCTGCCGAGACGGAGAACTGGCCGCCCGCCGGCTCCCTCGTGGCCACAGCGTCCAGGGACCTGCGAGTCCTTTTAAGTGACGCAGGAGACAGACAGGGCTGGGGGAGGGCGGGCGGCCCGGCCAAGGTCCCTGGCCTCGCAGGGAGGGAGGGGCGGGCGCTGCAGGCTTTGGCTCTGGGGAGGGCTCGGCTGCTCTTGGAGGTGGCGGGCTGAGGGCGATGAAGGCCGTCTGTCCCTGAGCCCGTGGGGTGGCTGCAGCCAGGGGGCCCCTTCGGAGGGGGCCTGGAGCAGGGGGGCGAGCCCGGCTGGACCTCCGGACGCCCGCCTTTGGGTCCTGGCTCCCACGAGGGGGCTCTCGGGGCCTGTTATTCTCCGTCTCGTCTCTGACAAGGGTGAGACGGGGCTTGTTGCCGCCCGCCCAGGCAGGGACCGAGGAGAGGAGCCCGGGGAATGCACTGTGGTCGCCACAGAAGCAGCGGCTGCCCGGGGAGGCTGCTCCTGACCCGTGCCAGGCCCCCTCGCAGGAGAGGATCCCACGGGAGGGTGATGGCACGTCTGCCTGAGGGACCAGGAGGGCGGGGTCGGGCCCAGGGAGGGGCGGCCGTCTGAGAGCCGAGGTCCAGCTTCCGCGGCAGCCCCTGGCTGCGGGCTCAGCCTCCTACCGGTGGCAGGAGCTTCCTGGCGTTCCCAGGCCCAGTGCTCCTGCTCAACAGCATTCTGCGGTTGCTACTCAGCTGCAAAACACTTGCGGGCTCCTCTTGCCTGCCTCTGACGCCCCTTTGTAGGACCCGCAATCTCCCACCTGCCGATGTGTCCCCACCTTTGCTTCCCTCTGTCCTTGCTTCTCAAGCCTGCCAGTGCGTCCTCTCCTCAGTGTCCCATTATTTGCCACTCTGTGAAAACTTCCAGAAACCCCCACTGCTGCCACCTTCACACACTAGTCAGAATTAGCCCATCCCACTCAGGGTTCCCAGCATCCTTTGCACCTCTCCTGCAGCACCTATCTTCTGATCCTCCAGAGCAGGGAGACAGTCCACAGTTAAGGTGGGGGCATCTTCAAGCTGGTTCACTTTCCCTGCACCTGAAAGGGAGCTGCGTCAGGTACATGGCAAAGCTCTTTCTGCAGGTGATCTCACCCTGACCGTGGCTTTGGCTCTGGAGCCAGAATGTCTGGGTTCAGATCCTAGCTGTGTGACCCATGTAGCCGAGGGCCCTCGCGACTCTCAAAGCTGGCCTGGTCCAGATGGAACCGTTGACTTTTCCTCCCCACCCCACGCCTGCAGGCCTTCCCCTTCTCCAGCATCCTCCTGGTCACTCTAGAGCAATCCCAGAGCCCCTGACTTCCCTTGTCTGTGTGCTTTGCTCTCTGCTTCCACTCCAGGGCTCCACCTTTTCCCGCCGCAGCCCACCTTCGCTCCTCACCTGTCTGCCCCACAGCTCCTCCTCGGGCTGACCGCAGGCCCCTGCTCTAGTCAGATGGCATCACCCTGCCTGCTCCCCTCCCCAGCGGCTGTCACCAATGAAGAAGCGCCAGGGTTTCACATTTATCTATAGTTGTGCAGCAGATGACCCCAGGACCCGGAGGTCTAACAGGACAGAAGCTGCCCCAGGGTTTCCGCGGGTGGGGGAGCCGGGGCGGCTCATGGGCTGTCAGGCTGCCGCCAGCGCTGCGTCCTCAGAGGCCTCGGCGGGGCGGGAGCTTCTGCTCCCTGAAGGCTCACCCTTGTGGCCCTTTGGGGGGCTCAGTTCCTCACTGGCTGCTAGGCGCCTCCAAACTTGGCAGCGAGAGGTCCCAGAAAGCGAGCGGCGAGCTGCAGGTCTGGTGTCGCAGCCTCTGTTCTTTGTGGCAGCGCAAACCAGCCCTGGCACGACGTGGGAGGGGGCTACCCAGTGAATCGTGGTAACGGGGACCACCGGGTGCCATCCTGGAGGCCGCCCACCATGGCTTTCAAGGCCGGGAGTGGCTCGGCCGGATCTGCTTCTGGGCAAGTCTGCTATTTGGAGGATGGATCCAAGCTGGTGGCAGGAGCAGGGAGCTGGTGGGCGGCGGCAGCTTCAGGCTCTGCTCCAGGTCACCATGTGCCAGGTACAGAGCAGACGGCGCACATCACCCTGAAGGGAGAAAGACAGGGCGTGCGGCCACTCGAGCAAGGTCGTGACAGCGGGAGGAGACCTGCGTGCCGTCTGGGAGCCGGGAGGGGCCGTCCTGGCCATCAGAGGGCCCAGGTGCCCTGGAGGCCAGGTGGGTGGGCATTCAACTCTACCTGACCCAGGGAGTGGCAGGTGGGGGTCCTTGGGCAGGTGATCAGGGAAGGCTGCACCAAGGGTGGGCTTTGAGCTGCCCCTGAGACA
This sequence comes from Cabassous unicinctus, assembly GCA_029593785.1. Lineage (NCBI taxonomy): Eukaryota > Metazoa > Chordata > Mammalia > Cingulata > Chlamyphoridae > Cabassous > Cabassous unicinctus. The sequence continues at coordinate 3,066 of JAQZBX010074078.1, forward strand.
AGTACAATATGACACCCCCTGGCACATGGAAGATGCTCCACGAAATGTGGTCCCTTCCCCCCCGGCCAGGTGAGCATCAATGCAGACAAGGATGCAGAGGTGAGCCGGCTCAGGCTGCGTCTCCTCACTCAGCTGCGCTGGCTTTGCCGCTGGGAAAAAAGGTATGGAAAGATAATTTGAATTTACAAATCCAATTGCAACGGGGTTATTGATGTACAAAGGAAAAGAACAAATGCGTGGCAAGGTGTCCACTCGATTAGCTCCTTGATTATTTATTTATCCCTAAGAAGTGCTTATGGAAGATGACAAACATTTGTTTTATAGATGGAGCCCAGAAGACTGACCCTGCTGGGAGAAATCAGATTATTAGCGCTCCAACAATTGAGATGACACCAACTTTTACTTCTAGTTGTTAAAAAAAAGCAGTGGATTTATATTCATGAACCTGGCTCCCAGTTAGGGATGGTGACACCTCACTGAGAGGGGCTGTGGAGAAGGGCATTCAACCCTGTCCTCCCCGTGTCCGGGGCAGATGCTCGACTCAATGGATCCCAGTCTAAGGGACCAGGGAGAGAAGGATCCAGCATCCTTAAAGCCCCACAAACTTCTCTACCTCCTGCTCTGCCAAGGGTTATGCCCGCCCCTCCCCACACTCGGATGTCTTATGTTTTCATCCCTCCGTTCCTGGACCACGGCGGGAAAGGCTTCCTCTCTTCCTGGATGCACACACTTCTCTGATATCAGCCCCCCTGGGCAGTCCCCCCCAGACCCCAGTTGATCTAGCCACCTTTGTGGGTCTCTCCACAGCCTCAGAATTTAGTGTGCCCTTTTCTGTGTCCTGGCTTTCCACCCCTTCACCGGGATTCCTGGGTTTCACCATCTCTGTGAATTTTGGGAGCTTCCACGGGGGAAGCTCTGCCTGGGGGCTTACTCTACTCACAGGAGACAGGCAGGAAATGCTGTCTGGCTGGTGCCCAGGGGCAGCTTTTGGCCGTGGGTGGCTGGGATTAGAGGGTCATGCCCGGTTTGCTCACCCACTGTGGACGACTCTGACGCCTGCCTGACGCCCCTCACGGAAGTCCCTGTCGGGTCACACCTCAGTTGCCCACTGCAGAAATCTGCTCATGAGCATGCAGTGCATGGGCTGCTGTCCCTGCCCGCTCCCCACTTCTCTATGGGGGCGCATCACCTGGATTCAAATCCCGGTCTCAGGGTCTGCTCCTGGGGCACGGAATGTATCGACTGGAGCCCCAGTGGCTCGTTCTCTGCCTCTCATGGACGTTTCAGGACATGGTGGCTGAGTGACTAAGCAAACGAAAGAATGAATGACTAGATGAGGGGTTGGGCTTCTAATTAAAGCCTGCATGTACCCGTGTGGGAAGCTCAGGTTCTCTTGCTTTGTTTTTGTGTTTTTATCATCATTTAATATATGTTAAGTGCAGTTTCATTAATTAAGGGGGAAATAGAGTCCCAATGAATGATGACGGAGTCATTGGCAAGATATTGTAGGGGGAATATCCATTTCTAAGGTTTTTTTTTTTTTTTTTAAATGAAAGCAGCTGTGGGTTTACAGAACAATTATGCATAAAATAAAGGATTCCCATACACCACCCTAATATCAAAACCTTGCATCGCTGTGGTGCATTTGTTAACATTGATGAAAGCACATTATTGTAATTTTGCTATTAACTATAAACTTAGAGTTCACTGTGTTGTGCAGTCCCACGGCTTCTTTTAAGTTTTATTCTTGTAACATATATGCCACCTACATTTTCCTCTTAACCACATTCACACTCAAAATTCAGTGCTATTAATTACATTCACAAAATTGTGCTACCATCACTACTGTCCATTACCAAAGCCTTTCCATCATCCCAACAGAAACGCTGCACATTTTAAGCCTTAATCCACATTCCCACCCCCGCCCTGTTCCCTTATAACTTATATTCTAGATTTTGACTCCGTATGTTTGCTTGTTCTAATTATTTCATATCAATGAGATCATACAATATTTGTCCTTTTGGGTCTGGTTTATTTCACTCAATCTCATGTCTCCAAAGTTCATCCATGTTGCCACATGCATCAGGACTTCATTCCTTTTTAGAGCTGAATACTATTCCATTGAATGCATATACCACATTTGTTCATCCATTCATCAGTTCATGGACACTTGGGTTGCTTCCTCCTTTTGAGAATTGTGAATAATGCCGCTATGAACGTCATGTGCAAATATCTGCTTGAGTCTCCGCTTTCAATTCTTTTCAATATATAGATCTAGAAGAGGGATTGCTGGGTCACATGGTAATTCTGTACTGTACTTTCTGAGGAACAGCCAGACTGCCTTCCATTTTACATTCCCATCAGCAATGATTGTTTCTATTCCCCACATACTCTCCAACGCTTACAATTTCCATTTTGTTCATAGTAGCATTCTAGTGGGTGTAAAATGGAATCTCACATGGTTTTGATTTGCATTTGCCTAATGACTAATGATGTTGAATATCTTTGAATGTACTTTTTGGCCATTTATATATCTTCTTTGGAGAAATGTCTATTCAAGTCGTTTACCCATTTTTAAAATTGGGTTGTTTGTCTTTTTGTTGTTGAGTTGAAGGATTTCTTTATATAGTCTAGATATAAAAGCCATATCAGATATATTGTTTCCAAATATTTTCTCCCACTGTGTGTGTTGTCACTTTACTTTCATGATACAGTCCTTTGAGGCACAACCTTTTCTAATTTTGATGAGGTCCCATTTACCCAATTTTTTCTTTTGTTACTTGTACTTCGTGTGTAAAATCTAAGAAAGCATTGCCTCACACAGGGTCCTGAACTTGCTTCCCTAGGTTTCTTCTAGGAGTTTTATAGTTCTGACCCTTGTATTTAGGTCTTTGATTTTGAGATTATTTTTGTATATTGTGTGTGCTAGGGGTCCACCTTCATTCTTTTGCAAATGGAGATCCAGTTTTCCCAACACCATTTATTGAAGAGGCTATTCTTGCCCCCTTGTCAAAAACCAGTTGGCCATTGGGAGCTGGTACACCAGTGGTTTTGATGAGGGAAGTGCCGGGACCCCAACCCCGCCCTCAGCAGAAACCCACAGCTTTAAGAAAATAAACTCCCCTCGGGCCCTGGTCCCTCTCTCTCCTCCTTCCTCCCCTTTCTCCATGGAATCCAGGTCAGGAAGATCAGCACCCCAGGCTGCCCCTTTGAACTGAAATTTACAACTCTACACAGATAATGACTCTCTTCCTCCCTAATGGCCTTCTGCTTTTAGAAAGATAAGCTAACCTTGCTTCTCTGCCTTTGTAACCCTGCCTGCCCCCTTGCTCAGGAAGTTGCCTGCTTAGTGTACCTACATAAACTTATGAAAATCGGAAAACAGGGCTCAGATTTTTGGAGATTTGACTCTCCTCTGGGCCTGCGCGTAATAAAACTTTGTTCCTCCACCTCTCCGAGTGCTGTTTGGGCTTTCTCTTTGTGTAAGTCTCGTTTCTGCTGCAACAGTTTGAGTGCCTTCTTCTCACGTACGAGGTCTCGGGTTCAATCCCCAGTACCTCCTTGAAGCAACAACAAGTCAGTTGGCCATAAATGTGAGGATTGATTTCTGAGCTCTGAATTCTCTTCCCTTGGTCTACATGTCTGTCCTTGTGTCAGTACTATGCTGTTTTGCTCACTGTGGCTTTGTAATAAGTTTTAAGATCAGGAAGTATGAGTCTTCCAGCTTCATTCTTCGTTTTCAAGTAGGTTTTGGCTCTTGGGGCCCCTATCCCTTCCATTTAAATTTGATGATTGACTTTCTATGTCTGCACAGAAGGTTGCTAAAATTTTTATTGGGATTGTGTAGGATGATATCTTAACAATAGCTAGCCGTCCAATCCATGAACATGGAATGTCCTTCCATTTATTTTGGTCTTCTTTGATTTCTTTTAGCAATGTTTTATAGTTTTCTGCGTACATGTACTTTACATTCTTGGTGATATTTATTCCTAGATATTTGATTCTGTTAGTTGCTATTGTAAATGGAGTTTTTTTCTTGATTTCTTCTTCCAATTGTTCATTGCTTGTGTATAAAAAACACTACTGAATTTTGGGTGTTGATTTTGTACCCTGCCATTTTACTGAGTTCATTTATTAGCACTACTAGCTTTGTTGTGGGTTTTCCAGGATTTTCTGCATATAGGACCATGTCATCTACAAGTGGGGAAAATTTCACTTCTTCCTTTCCAATTTGGCTGCCTCTTATTTCTTTTGCTTGTCTTACTGCTCTGGCTAGAACTTCTAGCACAATGTTGAATAAGAGTGGTAACAGTGGTCAGCCTTGTCTTCCTTCCTCCTTTTTTTTCAGAGCTGGGCTTCCAGCAATCCAAAGTAGCTAATCAATAGCTGTGATCAAGAAGTGCTCATTCTGGATCTTGGAGAAGTGGATTCTTATGTCCCTTTCTGACACCTGCAAGCTATGCAAGGGGCTGGATCTCACTGCTGCCCACTGTGAGAGTGGGCGCTGGGTGAAGAGAACCACTGTGCAGAGAGAACAATTCACTGGTATTTACTGTAATTTATAAACCTCTTCCTCCTGCTCTTGCCTGGATGCTGTACAGTGTTCTATTGGACTCTAGGGCTTCAAAATAGTTGATTCAGACAGTTCCTGCCTGTTTAATAGTTTTTCTGGTCGAGGGACTAATTCCTGGAGCTCCCTACCCCACCATCTTCCCACAATCCTCCTTCAATTTAGGGTTCTTGAAGAAGAGTTCCTACAAAGACGTCTTGGGTATTCAGACATTTCTGAGCTTAAAGGTCATAGCTCAGAAGTAAGGGTATTGAGAAAGAGAAAGCTCATATAATATGAAATGGAAGCATTTGTTCTGGGATTTCACCATTCCTGAGTCACTTCATTAGTCCACTGGTTCTTCCTGGGACTGTGCTGTTGAGATCAGCTAACTCCCTGAGTGGGGGAGGTTGACCAGTCCACAAATGGGCACTGGGGTGACATGGGGAAGAAGAGATGTTGTGGCTCCTTAATGAGCCCGTGGGGAGTGAGGGATGACCAGGGGCTGCTGAAGGATCCATGCCTGGGCCTGGCGAAGGCGGACTCACCTGTGGTCCTCTCTCCCTGTCCCCCATTTCCCCAGAAGTCCCCACCTTTGTCCTGGAGGCTGCTCTGCCCCAGCCTGAGCTTATCCTCAGCTCTTTTTCCACCTTGTAAAATTTGTCATTTGCTTTTAAATGTTGTTTATAGTGTTTTTGCAAGGATAAAAATTTTTATTTTTATGTAGTAAAATCTATCAATCTTTCCCTTTATGGTGCTTTCCTCTGAAGTTATGCATCCTATGCATCCTATTCTGAGGTCAGAAAAACACATACCTATATTTCCTTCCAGTTCTTTAGTGGTTTCTGCCCCTGCCCCTGACTTTATACCACTTAAATGTTTAATTGGCAAATAATGTGAGAAAAGAGTCAAGCTAGCAATTTCCCCGAGAGCGAGTCAATTAGGCAGCCCCTTTTACAGTCCTCTCTAATTTGAAATGTCACTGTATCATGGCTTGAATCCTTATGTATATAAGTATCTGCTTCTGGCCTTTCCTTTTATTTCTTTTATTCTTGCACTAATATTGAGCTCTTTTAATTATTATTTTTAGTACATTTCTCTGGCTCTCTTTTTTGAAAATACAGAAGAGAATAAATAGCATGACAAACACCTATGTATCTATCAACTAGTATGAGCAAATATTAACACTTTGTAATTTTCCTTCAGATATTACTCTTCTATAAAACAAATAGACCATTACCAAAAAAACAGTCTTCAGTGTTTCTGTTCTCATTCCGAACCCTCTCCTCTTTTTCCCCAGAATTTGTCACTATCATGCATTTTGTGTGTATTTTTGCAATGAAGATTTTACATCTTACTAGTGATATATCTCTTCATAGCAACAATAATAATACTGCTTTGTTTTTTAAAATTTACAGATATAAGCTTTTGTTTTTGATTTTTTTCTGGTATTCTGAGCTTTAAAATTCATTATAATTGCATGACCACATTTCATTGTATCTATCCACTTCTTGACTGATTGACATTGAGGATGTTTTTACAATGATACATACCTGGTGCAAGTGTATGAAAGGTCCTCGAGGAGGCTCACCTGGAAATGGAATTTCTCACCTGCAGAGCATGTATTCTCAACCCTCTGAGGATGTTGCCTAATTTTTCTCCAGAATATAAGTAGCAACTGATGCTGCCACCACATGTGTGGGGTTTCTGTCATCGACTTACCACGCATCCGTGTTGCTGTACTCTGCAGTGCTTGCAGCATGCCGGGAGTGAGATGCAGTTTCTTGAAGCTGGACTTCCATTTCCCTGGTCGCTAGAGAAGATGAGCTCCTTTCATAATTTTCTTGACCATTGGGATTTCATCTTCTACAAAGTTCCCCTTGATGCCCTCTGTGCATTCATCCTTTTAGATGGTTTGCCCTTTTCCTATTGATTTATAGGGGATCTTTATATATACTGGATACTAGTCCTCTGCTAGTCTCATTGAGAACATCTTTTTCTGCGGTTCAGGTTGCACATTTATTTCTGGTCCCTTTTTCTTGTTCAAAGTTTAAAGTGATATAGTCTTCTTGATTGGTGTTTTCCTTCATGTATCATACTGATTGTGTGTTGTCTAATAACACGCTCCCACCTTGAGGACATAGAGATAAGCCCCTATCTTTACTTCTAAAGTTTTGTTCTCCAATGAGCTTCAATCCCCTTGGAATTTACATTTATGTATGATGTGACATAAGGGTATCATTCCAGGATATTTATTTGTTTTCATCTTCATTTCTCCACCAGCCCATCTTTCCTTCTCTGGTGACTGGATCATTGACCAACTTTCCTCACATTTGTGGTTTTGATTTCGATGCTCCACCCAGCTCCAGTGAATTATATATTATATCTCTGGGAGCCAATATCACCCTGTTTTAACCACAGGAGTTTTATAATGATGTTACATACATTACATATCTCTAAAGAGATTTTACTTTTGTTCTTTTACTACAGAATTATTTTGTCTATTTTCAGACATTTGCTCTTGATTGCATTTGCTATTCATTTTTAAAAGTATAAAATAACTTAATCATAGAGAAAAATAAAGAGAATAAGATGGTAAACACTCAGGTACCCACCCCACTGCTTTGTTAGACCCTAACAGACTTTGTGCTTCAGATCTTTTCTGCAAAGAAATTTTCTTTTCTTTTTTTTTTTCAGTGAAAAAGATCATTATGTGTAGAATAAAGCCTGTTCCCCTACCCTGTCTCCTTCCTTTCTCCCTGGGGGTGACCCCAGTCCTGAGCTTTTATTTCATATTGTTGCTAACCATGTCATATTCATAAGCAATCCATCATATTCTCTGCAGGTCTTGGAGATTTATTTTGAGATTGGTTCTGAGATGGATGCATGCTTTTCTAGTTCACTCATTTTGGTTGCTCTATGGATTCCATTTTGTACATAGGCCACGGTTTATGTATTCATTCTCTTTTTCGGTGAACTGTTAATTTGGGTCCACTTTATTCTAAATAACCAGCCGTCATTCTTATATGTGTCTCCTTGTGAGCATATGTGGGGTTTGCTCTGCATGCATATCTAGGGGAGCAATTTCTAGGATAACTAAGTTTGCTATCACATGGGAGTTCCCCTCTGCCCTGCACAGCTTTATCACTGCATCACCCTCCCTCTCTTTCTGTCCCTCTCTCTGAGCCAGCTTGCAGGAGGTCTGCCTGTGTTATTAAGCTCTTCAAAGAACTGGCATTCAGTTTTATTGACCTTTTCTATTTAAACGTTGCTTTCCTGTTTATAAATTGGAACGCATTGTCTTCTTGATTTCCTTTCTTCTACCTTCTTAGTTCACTTTTTCTTTTTCAACTTCTAAAGTACAACACTTAACTCTTATCTCCACATTTAAGGCTACACATTTCCCTCTAATCACCATGCTGTGCCCACCTTTCTCTTCTCCGAATTGGGATAATAAGAATACGTAGGTCATTATTTAACTCTGTTTTCCATTTATCAATTAGAGTTTACTATCTTTATTATTTCCTTCTTTCTTCCTTCTTTGATTCCTCTGTTTTGCTTTTTTTCAACTTCAAAAGTGGAACGTTTACTTAAAGTATTTTTGACCCTTCTCTTTTGCCCTGGCAGGTAAGGCAATGCGTTTTTCTGCTATCACCACTCAGTGCCTCAAACCTGCTGGAAAGAGAATGGGGACAAAGTGGCAAAGAAGACAGCTGGGCTCTTCCAGAACGTTCACTCCCTGGGCCCAGGGACTTGGTCCGGCTTGTTCATCACGGCACCCTGCTTGCAGATGGTGCACAGAGGTCTGTAGCTGGGCCCCGTGGCTGACCCCCAGCCTCTGACCCCAGTCCAGGGCACTTTTACCTGAACCACGCTTGACCTTTGTCCATCTTTAATGCGGTGGGTCCGTAGCCATTGCCCAGACAGTCTTCCACAACGGAGACGCCGCGCCTCGCAAACCCTGTTCGTGCATTCGGAGGGCCGTTGAGAGGACCCAGCCCAGGTGGCCAGGACAAAGCTCCCGCCGAAGGAAGGTCGCTGAGCTCGCCTTCCTCTGGGGTCTCTGCTGACGAGGTCTGGGGGACACGAGGTCACGTGGATTTACAGAATCGGCCTGCAGAGGGAGGCTCAGCGACGCTCCCGGGAGCATCTGCTTATTTAAATGAACTCGGGGAAGGTGACAAACTCGGGTCAAACTTGCAGCAGACTTTGTGCGCACCCCCCTGGAGAGACTGAAGAGACATGGTGGTTTCCATGGCAACCAACAACGGGCTTCATGTTTATTAAATGGCCTGGTGAGCAGAAATGGTGTAAACGCCAGGCGTCCAACGAGCCCAGCTGCCAGCCTTGGGGCGGGAGCTGTTATTTTTGTTCCAAGGTCTCCTTTTTGTTCCACTTTCCTCCCCATTAGTCAAAACAAGGCGATTCTAGCCAGACAGCTCCCAAACAAGAGGCATTCAGTTTCCCTTGGAGCTTTATGGTTGGATTAATCTTGTTTATGCAGGCTGAGTGTGGAGGGGGATTTTTCACACCATAGAGTGGTTCCTCCTTTCCTGTGGACGAGACATTCTGAGAAAGTTCAAACCATGGGAAAGCTGAAGGTCCCTGGGATGCACCCCGCACCTCCACATCCTCAGGATACCAGCACTCCCTTCCCGAATGCCAGCTCTTACTTGGCTTCCAGATCATTGCCTTGTCTTGAGGTTAAGCTGCTTCTGGCTCCTAAGGCACAGCTTTTTCCAGCGCCTTCCACTTCCTGCCCAGGCCCCCAGCGGGCTCTTGACTTTGGGGATGCCCAGTTCTGTGTCCTTTGCCCACTCTTTTCTCTACAGACTCACCCTGGGGTGCCCCCCCCCACCGCCCCATGCATTTGTTCACATGGTCAACATCATTCTCCCCACTATGCAGGTGAGGAAACTGAGGCTCAGGAAGGGTAGGGAGCTTGCGCTATGACATTTTACATGTCCAGTGGGCTCTGGCTTAATGGCCTTTTTGGATTCCTTAAACATGCCATATTCCTAGCTCAGGGCCAATGCCTTTCCCATTCTTTTTGCCAATAAAGTCTCTTTATAGAGATTCTTAAGAATGGCTCTTTGGCAATACTTAGGGCTCGCCTAAAAGGTCCCTTCAGACAGCTCTTTCCCAACTACCCATCACCCTGCTATGCCCTCCCCTAGGGCTCCCCGTTCCTGCTCCCAGCAGGCTTTAGACCTGCCCCGTCCAACATGGCAGCCGCGAGTCACGTGGGGGAGCCGAGCTCACGAACATGGCCAGTCCAAACCGAGACGTGCTGAGTGCGTAAAACACAGCCTGCGCTTACTTCAAAGACTCGTTTTGAAAAGTCACTCAATAATTTTTTAAATCATATTGGTTGCTTAATGAAAGGATACTATTTTGGATGTATTGGGCTTAATAAAATATATTATTAAAATTAGTTTAACCTATTTCCTTTTACTCTTTTAGATGTGACTACTATAAAATTTAAAATCACGACAATGCCAGCCTTTGTGCTTCTGTGACGTCTGTACTGGATTGCACTGCTCTAGAGACAAATTCTGTGGGTTTGTAGCCTTCTACTGACACTATGTGAGCTACTCAGAGATGCTGTGAATGAATTACCACAGGCTGGGTGACTTGAACAGATGTTCTGGAGGACAGAAGTCTGAAGTCCGGGTGTCCTTCCTCACTACCCCAGCTTCTGGTGCTGCCGGTGATCTTGGCTTGTGGCTGCCCCTCCAGTCTCTGCCCCTGGGGGCACGTGGCCTTCTCGTCTCTATTCTCTCTTCTTTCTCTTATGAGAACATTGGTCATGAGGTTTAGGGCCCACTCAGGTAATTAATCCAGACCGATGGCACCTTGAGGCCTTTAACACAGTTTGTCTTAGATTCCTGCAGCTACAGAAACAAAGAACCACAACCTAGGAGGTTTAAAACAACAGAAAGGCATTGTGTCACAGTTCGGGAGGCCAGAAGTCTGAACTTCCTTGCCCTTTCCTGGCTTTTGGTGGCCACAGCAATCCTTGGGTTTCGTCCTGTGTCCGTCTCTCTGTGTCCAATTTGCCCCTTCTTCCTAGGACGCCAGTCATCATGGATTGGGACCCCTGCTCCAGCCGGGGCTCGTGTGCACTAATCGCACCTGCAAAGACCTCATTTCCAGATTAGGTCTTGACCACGTTGTTTTGGGGAGACACAACTCAACCCACAGCACCCTGTTCTCAGGGGAAGCGGGGGTTAGGGCTTGGGCACACAGTTCAACTCACTACAGACACCTATCAGCTGTGGGACCCTATTCAGTTCCTTAAACTCCCTGTGCCTCAGTTTCCCCTCCTGCACAGTGGATAGGTGGGCATTGAACCTGTGAAGCCCTTACAACAATGCCGAGCACATCGTAAGAACTCACTCCACGTTAGCTGGTGCTTTCGCTTCACTTATGCATCTTGACTACCTTAACGACCTGCGCTCTATTTCCCTTTGTGGCCAGTGTCTGAATGGCCTGGCTTGGTTATTTGTGCGCTCGTGTCCCTCACCTCCCTCTGAGCGCCGGCTCTGCCAGCACAGGGACTTGTCTGCTTCACCCAGGGGTGCCCGGGGCCCAGCATGCAGTAGGGGTGCAGGCTATAAATGTCTTCCCTCAGCCTGCCCACCCCTGCACTGATGCCTTCACCTCATCAGTGCCTCATCACTCATGCCTTCACCTCTCCACATTAGCACGTGCCCACAGTTCGTCTCTGGTACCCGAATGAAAGCTCAGCAAAGTAGCAATTGACGAGGGAGGCAGAGGTTGAACGGTGTTCGTGGTATCGAGAAGAGGGCAGCAGTCTCCTGGCCCTCGTTTCATGCTTTGGGCCTGAAGCGCTCCCAGGGGACGGGGTGGGGCTGCTGGAGTCTGGGCGCATGCAGAGGCCCTCATGCTCAGGGGGTGGTGGGCAGAGTGGGTGGTGGAGGGAGAGCCCATCCCCCGTGGCTCCCACCCATTGCGGGGGGTCTTTAGTGGGTGATTCAGCTGCTCTGAGCCTCCATTCCCTCTGGGCAGCGAGGAGCCGCCTGGCAGAGCGGATATGTGCAGCCTAAGGGAGAAAAGGGCGGGTGGAAGGTCGGCTCCGTGGACTCGGGGTCCACCTGCCTCCCCACAGATGGACCCTGCATGCCGCTTGTCTAGGTCCACCTGCCTCCCCACAGATGGACCCTGCATG
>JAQZBX010074079.1:0-14805 GCA_029593785.1 Cabassous unicinctus
CTTTTTTTTTTTTGGAGGCATGAGGGAATTGAACCGGGGACCTCCCATGTGGGAAACAGGTGGTCCTCAATCATTTGAACCACATCTGCTCCCAGGCTTTTAAAAATGAAGTAAAAATAAGCAAAACCCAATTCCTGATGACCTATTCTGTACGCATGATAATTGTAAGCAAAACCAATAACTAGATGGTCCTCTTTTTGTCCTCAACACTTACTTTCCTCTTATGCACTATATTTTAAAATAAATGCGATGTTAATTCCTCTTCTGCCTTGAGCTTTAAAAATGATCTTAATTGATCTTGTCCTAATGGCATCAGAGGCCTGACTGAATGTAGAGAGAGTATAAACAGGACTGTCAACAAGAGAGGGTTGCTCTCTCTGTCAGCCTCTGGGAGCTGCATGTTAGACAGTCTTTCCCAGACCTGAAACTGAAGGGCAGGCTGGTGAGGAGAGCTCATCACATTGCATCTGGCTGGTAGAAAGCTTAATGAGTACAGTGCCTCTTCTTGGTACAGGTACCAATTCAAATTCTCCAGTCCACCAAGAGTGCTATTGAGATCCAGGAGCGGGTGATAAACCTCTTAGGCAAGGTGAAAACCATTGCATATTCAAATGAGAATTAGACCAGAGGCTTATACATGCTCCTCTTTTGGGTGCTAAGTTTGAGGGTTTTGACTGGACAATTAGCTTAGAAAAAACAGTTGTCAGGCAGTTCCAGTCTGAAGAGGCGGGCAAAGACCCAAAAGGCAGTACGGGACAGTGGGAGAGCACACAGGCTTTGGTGCAAACCTGGACACAAGCCTGCGCGCTTATTTGCTATAAGGACCTTGGACATATTGCTCCCTTCCTCAGACCCTGCGGTTTTTATCTATAAAAGTGTGATGATGCCCAGCTCTCAGGATTCATGGTGATGAAATAAGAAAATGGGCATGTGCCTCAGTGCCTGGCACATGTTGATGCTCAATAATTGTCCTTTCCTTTTTTTGCCTTTCTCCCACAATTGTGTAGTCTTAAGTGAGGGAGGATGAATGTGGCAAGGAGGAAGAGAGTTTTAGAAAGAGGAATATCCAGACTTTAAAAAGGAAAGACATTAAATTAGTAAGGGGAGTAGCTTCCAGGGATGAGCAGACCCAAGGACGTGGAGGTGATTTATTTTGGTTTAACCCCTTCTTCAGGGAGAAATGGGTCAGTGGAATAATGACAGTGTTTTTCAGCTCCTCTCTCACCTCCTTCCACATTTAAACCTCTGGGTTTATTTAATCACTCTAGACACATTAGTGTTTAAATTATTCCAGATTAATTTTATTTCAAAGCTGAAAGAGGAGGTTGTTTTTAAGCTATACATGTCTCATTACATTTACTCAACAAACTGAAGCCACAGTCTGTTGTGGTTCATTTCCAATTATCCCCATGACCTACTTTTAATAGACAAACTATGGAAGAGAAACTGTAGCATTTCTTTCTCCTTTCTTCTTTTATTGTTGCCTTTATCTTTTGTTTCCCTTGGGTCATTGTGGTGGAAGAAGTGGACTCCTGTACTTCTGAGTAGTCTTTCACAGGGAGAAATACAGTTTACTGCCTTTGGACATTCTGTTTGTGACCCACTTGATATATTCTTTAATGTACAAGGTGTTTTGTTCATGGAGTAAAGCACTTGCTACTATTTGCACTTTAATACTCAAACTATTAAATTTATACTTAAAGCCAAACTTTGAAAATCAATTCCCTAAATATTTCTTGAAGCTATTTAAATACGGTTTACAGACTTTAATTTTGTTTAAAATACAATGATGATTCTTTTGAACACTTCAAAAAGCTGTAAACAGCACACAAAGCACACAGAGATCCAGTAATTATGAAACTTACATAACACATTCAAACCTGTTCTCTAATGCCAACACTGTGGGTGTTCATTTATTATTCTTAAACTTGTGCATTTACTTTCTCAGGTTTGCAGCAACATACACATTTGAATAATTTCAAGTGTTAGAGCAATGTTCATTTTAATACTTTCCTAGGGAAACAGTAACACAGGAGTACATTTTCACAGTCACAGAAACTTTATCAGAGTCAGAAAAAATATTCTGACCAACTGAGGTGACAGGATCTAGATAAGATCCTGATAAGAGGTAAGACAGGATCTTATCAACCCACTGATTTTAGGTCATGACTAAATTCATTCAAATCCTGAATGAATGGTCATTTGACTAGGCCCCTTTTAATATTTGGCCTCCATGTGATACATCAACAAGATTTTGTGGCCATGCTTTCCATACAGGTTCTAGTTTGTAGCATGGTGCTTCCCCCAGGATGTTTTATTCTCTTTAATTTTTGCTTGGCCAGAGTTTCATAGACCATTGTCCTGTCAACCTAAGGTTTACCTATCTGTTTACATCACTGGAAGCTTATATATGCTTTATTTTTATTTTTTTATTTTTTTTAAAGATTTATTTATTTACTTGATCCATTTTAAACCCCCCCTTACCCATTTGCTGTTTTGTGTCCATTTGCTGGGCAACTCTCTGTGTCTGTTTCATCTCTTCTCATCCTCCTCCTCCAGTCTTCACCAGGATTCAATCCTGAAGACCTCCAATGTAGGAGAGAGGTGTTCTAGCCATCTGCACCACCTCGGCTCCTGGTTTTTTCGGAGCTTTCGGAGTATCTCGTCTTGTCTCTCTCCTTTTACATCATCAACTTGCTGCCTGGCTCCCAGGGCCTGGCAGCTCACCGACACACAGAGCCTGGCAGCCCATGCGCCTTCTGTATATATGTTTTTATTTTACCAGGAGGTCCCGGGGATTGAACCCAGGTCCCTCCATATGGCAGACGGACACCCAACCATTTGAGCCACATCTGCCCCCTATATATGTTTTATTATGTCTCACTGTAATGAGTAGGGCTGTCGAAGGGTACCATCTCCTAGGACGTGAGGGATGAAGTCTGCAATTAGTTCACCTCATAGAATGTTTAGCTAATTCATCACCTTGACACACACTGCTCACTTTTCTTTCCCTTTGGTTGTTAATTGTGTTAAGTCCTTCCTGTTATCTATATACTCCCTACATTTCCTAAGACTAGTGCTACTTAGTTTCCTGCATTCACCTTTTTCTACTTAAACAGATACATATTTAATAGACGTGACAAAACATGTTGTATTCTTCCATTTATTGAAATCAACAAAACTTGAATGTATGTTTTTCTGTCTTCTGTTGAATAAGAACACCTCACTATATACCTTATATTAACTTTTCTTGATTGTGTATCATTATAAAATCATGCCTTGCACATTTCCATTGATCTGTATGCCCCTGTGGACCCATCTTGGCCAGTGATTTTTCAACACTACTCCCGACATCCTTGAATGCCTCTTACCTTTCTGGCAATCACATGTTGGCCCTTGCCCAGCTTGTGATTTCCCTGTCCCAAGGTATGTAATTACTTATCCTCTAAGAATCCCTTGTTCCTTTCTGTGGAGAACAGCTTGAGATCAAAATCTGGCTGCTAGTTTTCTTTAATAAGCCTTTCTCTGTTGCTTAATATGTGCCAAATACTGTTTTGAGTTCTTTACAAATATTACCGCATTTAATTCCTGAAACAGCCCTGTGAGAAGGGTACTTTTTATCCCCATTTTATAAGGGAGGAAACTGAAGCCCAGAAAAGATAAATAACTTGTCCAGGGTCATGCAGCTACTAAGTGGCAGAGCCAGAGTTTGAACCCAGGGAGTCTGGCTCCCAAGTCTGCTTTCAGCCACTAGCACCGCTGCTTGGGAGAAGAGCACATGACTGTTGCTGGCTTGGCAAAAAGCTACTGCAGCTGCTGGGCTACTTCTAGGTCAGAGCTGGAAAAAAAATTTATTTTGAAGTTCATAGGATCGCATTAATATTTTTAAGAAATTAATATTTCACATAAGACATCATTGATTTTTAGACACTACTATTTTATATACTAGTAAGGAAAAAAAAACACTGCAAATTTAACTATGACTCAGTGTCCATTGTGTATACAATCACTTTGTTTCAATGCTGAATTGCAGTGTAATCTTTTTGGAGATTTTCCAATAGTACCTTAATTTCCTACATGAAGTACTAATGATATAAATAATTTCATTGAGGTGGTGGCAATATGAAAAATTTTAACTACTTCCACCAAGTTTGTGAGTCTTATGTTACTATACCTTACATTTCTTGTGGTATGAGGTTTCTTCAACAACTAAGACTTCCTATTAAAGGGTGAGTCCATAAGAAATGAACCCTTTCAGGAATGTGTTACCCAGTAACTAGGGTAAATGTGAACATGTAAGTGTACACCAAGTTTTAGAGTTGCCTTTACATTTCTTAGTTCTCTTCTGAAACTGATGGTTCCCTTACAAATATTAACTAGTTACTGAGTAATATTTCAAAAGTGTTCAATTACTTTTTACCCGTCCACCACGAAAATGACAATTGGATACAATTCTTACTTGGTACATATCAAGTTTGAAAATCCTAATTAAGGCTGATTATAAATGTCTCATTTTTCTGCCTGTGGAGAGGTTGGTGGTGTGTGGAGGCAGTTCTCAATCATTTCCTATCCTGCTGGATCTAAAACTGTGGACAGAGTTCTTATTCTCAGTGGTTAAGTGATACCTGGCTCTCAGGCCCAGTTGTTACTTAATCAGGATTCATTTTATTCACCATCATTATTTTCCGGCCCTTTCCCCCAGATATCACAAAAGCAATAAAATATGGAGAAAGAGATTGCATCAAGGGTGGAAGTCTTAAAATAATATTTCAGTGTATTTCTGGACCTTGTGTTTGCTTGACTTCCTGTTGCTTTGTCTTTAGCCGAGCTCCGTGTTCCCCTTATAGAGTATTTGCCGCTGACATGCTTCCACCCCTTCACCAGCTGTTTTTATTTTAATCCTGAAGCCTTAAAGAGGCTTCCAGGCTTGATGTAGATGGAAGCTTCTCTAGAGAAATGAATTGTACTAGTTACTTCATATGGGAAGGAAGAATTTTGATTCTGGTGATGTCTGAAATTCAGTGGCCATAAAGCTTGACTCTCTGCTTAATATATTATCTAGTCAGTCCATGTGTCAGTCAGGAGGGCTTGGCAATAGCCTCGAATTGCCTTACCGAGAGAGCTGTCCATGATGGATAGTGTGGTTGGGTGGTTACCTAAGTATCCCATAAAAAAGTGGTGGCCAAATATTAGCCCAGTAGGATTAGTTCACCCCTTTTGTTGGAGAGCTGTTTCCCTTGGCCATAGGGAATATGATTGCTTCCAAACTGTGGCTGGATGTTTCAAATCACTAATAGGCCCTCCATCTATAGTAGGGTCCTCACTGGTTCTATTTCCACTGTTATGCTGTCATTCTTAATTAGTAATAATAATTACTACAGTCATGAGACCCTCACCCAGTTACTGAGTGGTGCTTCCTGTATGCCAGGCACTGGGTTAAGGGTTGTATATGTGTTATCTCAGTTAATCCTCAAATCCTCAAAGCAACTCTGTGATTCAAGATTGTTACCATGTAGATGAAAAACTGACTTTTAAGAGAGTAGATGATTTGCCCAAGGCCTCAGCCAACAAGGGGACATGTCAGGATTCTGAGTCAAGTAGATGCCACCAGGGGTGGGGGTGCCTCGTTAGCACTTTGATCCTCACTGGGCTGTGCCAGAGAGTCCTGGGGGTCCTGAGCTTTGTTTCCAAAAAGCTCTAGTGGTGGACAGTCAAAAACGCTGCCAAAGTAACTCTGTTTTGTAAACTTTTTTAAAAAAGCATATTTTAAAGCATTTATATATTGGTTATTCATCCTTCTGGATTGGTTTTAAGGGACTCCATAAAAGTAAACAAATTGTGTTAGATTACTTCTCATTTGTTTTCTATTTTATTATCCCATTTTATTCTACTCTGAGAGGCTTAGGTCAGAATTCATAACTTGTAGAACTCCCCTTTTTGCCTTAATTTGGAGCCAAAACCTCCTTGCACTTGCCTCTGGGAGCCTCCAGTGGCTGTGAGAGCCCAGGGATGCTTGGAGCCGCTCTGTGTGCTCAGGCCTACCTTGTCAGGGACTTCCTACTGCGGCCCTTTAAAGCATTTTAATATTCAGTAATTGCATATCATGTATGGGAAGGAGTCCCTGTGCCTGTTGGGAGTGTTCTGAATCTGTCTCACTTGGAGAACAGCTCTGCGGCTTTAATTCAGCCTGACGGCTTTAACGTTCCTGTCTCTGTGCTAATGTGCTTGCCCTTTTTAGAGGCAACAGCTATGAAGATGTGTGTAGCTGTAGAGCAAGTAGCACTGGCAGTCCCTGCAAGCACAAGGCCATAATTTTACCCCGAAGGCCTTTGTTGCCTGAAGACATAAACTGTCAGCATTTCTCTTCGACTTGCTTCAGATTTTATCTGTGAAATGGCAAGCTTTTTATAAAACTAGACAGTAAGTTCCATAATTAATGATACTCAGTCTCTTCCTCTAATTCAAGTAATTTAAAAATAGAACTATGAGAATTAATTGGATTCAGTTGCTGATAATTGTCATGCCTTCATAATAAATATAAAACCTCCAAATGGTTTTGAAAAAATGGCTTTGGAGATTTGGCTGGTGCCCTCTGGGGACATAATGGTAGCAATGTCACAACTAATTCTTGTTGTGCAACAGGAGGACTCTTCACCGAGATTAGAAGGCGCCAAACCTGCAGGACTGGAATCTCTGTTCTGTTATCTACACTCAATGGCAAGTATTGCCTGCTCAGTGGAAGGGACCTGAGCAAACCACATAACAAAAAATATATCAGGTTACATGGGAAGAGAGGTGGATGGCCAGGATGACCACCCCAGATAGACCAGGGTTTAAATCCAATCTGCACTACGTCCCCTGTGACGCTGCAGTTTACGTCCCTGGCCTCCACTCCCTCTTTGTAAAGTCAAAGACTGGCATGAGGATTAGATGAGATGATGTAAGGACAGTGCCGGCCGTGAGATGTTCAGAAGACGTCAGCCTCCCTCCTCCCCTCCCCAAACACATATTTCCTCTCATCTATTTGAGGAAATCAATATTCAGATAAGTGCAACAACTTGCTAGAGTGGCAGAATTGAGGCCCTACTCCAAGACTGCCCTCCAAGACAGTTGTGTATGCTGTGCAAATGTCTGGCTTTGGGCTGGTGTGTGAGCTCAGTGAGGACTGAGGATGTTTGAACAATAAGGCTGAATTAAACTGTCGTCTTCATAGCTGAATCTAATTGTGCCTCCTTACCTATAAATAAAGGCTGTTTATCAGTCTCAGCGAAGCTGGCCTGTCCCTAAGATTCCCTGTGGTTAGTTGTAGGTGGCCCTATAAAAACCCTTTTAATACCTACGTATTTGGATTTTTAAAAAGATTATCAAAATGCCTCCTTTTTTCAAAGAGAGGGGTTGCCTCTGAGACTTACCAGTCAACTTCTTGTAGATTTAATGATTTCCCCATTGATTTACATTCTAATATCAGTTGCATTATGGTTCTTTGATCTTCAAGTGTCAGGGGCACCTATTATCTTTTGTTTCTTTCCGCACGCTCTCAGGTAGTTAATAAACAATAAGCAAGTACATGAGTACACCCAGGAGTTTGAAGACAAAGAATCAAGTCTTTTGTAATACCGTGATCCTGCAATTTATCTGTTTAACAACATGATGTATGACCTAATTTTTAAATTAAGGAACCAGAAGAGTACTGTTACAATATATGTTAATATGGTATCTTTCCCAGCCCTACATACTGGTGCTTTGGTTAGTTTATCCCTAATCATGATCAACATCCCCTGAGCTTTCTCAATACCAGAAACCTTGATGTACATGAGGTCTTTCAGTGGCCCCCCAATTGTCTTAAAAAGTATTAGAAGGTCATTTCTCTTTCAGTTGATAGTTGACTTTCCTCTCATTTCCCCTTCAGTAAGGAGTAAAGGGATATCATAAATTTTAATGTGTGTGAAACTCGCAAAGCAGATTGCCACATAACTGGAGATGACAAATCTTGAAGTTTGCCTGAGTCACGCTAGCATTCAATAATATGTTTCAGGAAGTTGTTTGGAGAAATGTGCATTGATCATTACCAAATAAATTTTTACCTCTAACTGGCTGCCTTTTGGAAGCTTCTTTGCAAGTCTGCCTGTTTTCTAAATTTGGAAGAATCTGTGTATTTGAGCCTTGAAAAAGACAGTCTCTAAGCAACACATAAGGACAAAGAGAAATTAAGTACTTTATGATTTGTGTATGTTCTCACTGTTTTGAAAACCACCCTAAAGGTAGATATTTTTAAAGCTGTTTATTTCATTTGACAATTTAAAAAGCAACAAAAACAGGAGTGATGTGTTTTTCCTCTCACTGCCTTTTTTTCTTTAACTCCGCACGCTATGCATTTTTGCCCACTTGAAGAACATACGTGTACAATTCATATTTAAGGATTAATTAAAAGCACATGGAGGTCTTTTCTGCTCCATACTTAGAAAACATTGCTTTGATAAGCAGATGGACCATTTTAAAAGAGAAAACAGTTTATCCTCATTTTAGACACCTATAATAATTGGAAGGTGTTTGCATCCTATTATGAATTTGTAGATAAGAAAACTGCAGGAGTGTTTACTGCCCCCATTGAAGGATAATTTTGTGTTATATCTTAGCTCCTTTGCTTTGAGGAATAGCCACACTCAAGTTACTTTAGTGAGAGTGGGTAAGGAATGAGAGGTAGGATTTGTAGAGAAGCTCTTCCTGGGACTGAGATTGGAAATCCTGCTGCTGTAGACCTGGAGTTAGTTCCTTTCCCCTGTCTGTCTCACAGATCATAGACTCATTTCTCTCTGCCAGTCTGCTCTGTCCTCCATTTATAATAGACTGGCTTTCTCCACTTCTTCATATCTTCTGTTCCCCATATAACTTTAGCTTGTCAGTAGCCCAGCAGGGCAGCTCAAGATGCTCCCCGAGAATACACCACTTTTCTGGTTCGGTTCCCACTGTTAGTCGGCAATGTCTTCATGGACTTTTTGGTACAGATTCTTGAGAGAGAGAAACTGCTTGACCCAGTTTAAATTTTTGAGCCAGGATAATGGTCATAGGTAAATTGCCACACCAAGGCATGGTTGACTTCACTTAGGATCCCACGCTGGTCCAGTTGTCTGGGTTGGGGAGACTCAAAGTATGTCCATGGATGCTTCAGCACGGTTGAGAGCAAGGCACATTTCTTAGAAGGTATGGACACCCTGCCTGATGTATCATAAAACATATTACCTTAATCCAAGGCTCCCATGAATGTCTCCAAGTCAGATTTACCACTGAATTCCTTAAGTAGCTTGTTAAGAGATTTTATTTTGGCATTTTATTGATATATTGTTACATAGCAATAAGTAAAATTTAAATCAGCCTCACAGATAATTCTTGTCTCTGGCTGTTAATGTATGTGGTGAGAGTTGCAAGATGGTGTGGTTTTATTTTATTATGGGGGTTAGGGGTTTTTTAATAGTTGGAGGCAAAGATCGTTGAAATTATAGCCAGAACTTTACGTCATCTAAATGAATTAGTTTGTGAAATACAGAGAGAATGGACATTTTCTCAAAGGTGGTTGATAGTGGAAATGCTAAATGCCTATCCCTGGGCCAGTGATTCTCAAATTTTAATATGTATTAAACCTTCTTGAACCATCATTTACTGGGCCCCAACACCAGAATTTCTAATTCTGTAGGTCAGGGGTGGGGCACTAGAATTTGCACTTCTAAATGATCAGGTGTTGCTAATGCTGCAGGTTTGAGCACTGCACTTTGAAAATCACTGCCCTGTGCCCTTGGCCTTCAAATTTAGAGACTTTATGGACTGGGATATTACATTAGCTGGACATTTAGGGTCATCTTTCCAAGATGAACCACTGCTTCCATTGAACTACATATAAAAATCTGGATAAAAGGATTTCTCCTTAATTCTTCCAAGGACTTTTGAGTTGCCGTCTCCTGTATTCAGTAAATCTTTAGCATCTCTCATATGCCAAGCCCAGTGCTAGCTCCTGGTGGAGTTAAGAAGCACACAAAGTAGAACTGCACGGAAGCCACTCTGCTAAATAGATGGGGTGTTGGCTGTAACACAAAAAAGAATGGAGATCCTCATGTTACTGGATTTTGTCTAGTTCTTGATTATGCTGCAGAAATGCATTTCAAGAGCATGTCACATTGATTAGGCCAGTAATTTATTAAGGGAGGGAGGGAGGGAGGAGAAATGCAAAAAAATAACAGATCATGGGTATCATGGGTCCCAGAGAGAGGAAGGGGCTGAAGAGTGATAAAGAGGGCTGGTTTATAGACTACACTTTCCCATTATAGATTATAAATGCCCAGGTTTTACTTGCGTGTTGTTCCATGCAGGGGCAACACGGCGAGAGCAGGGAGCAGAAGCCAAGAGAGGCTTGGGAGAGACTTTTGTGCCTGCTTTTAAACCATTAATTATTCCACCCTTTGCTAATGGCATGGGAGGAGTTCCAGCTGTTTGCTGTTTTGATTGATTACCCCACCCATCAATCCCCCAGGAGGGCCCAATTATAAGGCCCCTGGAGAATATCCGGGGCTTCTCCTGGCTTACAGAAGAAACCTCATTCTGAATGGCAGAGATCTCGTGAGGGTCTTCCAGCAGCCATCTTGGGGGTATCCACGTGGACTTGTTGCCAGGTTCCAGATCCGTCTGTTGATTCCCTATCTTACTAGCCTGCTTCACTCATATCTCTATTTTCATTCCTAAGATCTTGTGCTGTCCTCCCATTCTGAAGACGGAAATGAATAACTGGAAGACATAACTAAAGCTGATAACAGACAAACTAAATGACAATGGCAATACAAAATCAAACAACTGTACAAATATGCTTACTTTTATGAAATTGCTTTGTGCCCTCAAAAAGGTTTAAGCTGAATTTTTATAGATTGTGGTAATGCTATTCCATGGGGCTTAATACCTTTTTCCAAAACATTTTCATGTGTGCTATTGAATTTACTCTTATTAATAAACCTTTCTGATAGCGTAGTTATTCTATTTTAGAAAGACTGAAAACATGTGCCTGGTGCTGTGTTAGTACTTTATATTTTTATGTCTAATCCTTAAAAATAAGCTGGATGTAGCTTGTATTGTCTCCATCTTGTAAATGAAGAAATAGAACCTCTAAAAGTAAGTCCTTACCCCAGCTAGTTTAAGGCAGAACTGGGGGAGGTCTCTTCGGATAAAATCCGGGTGCTTTTTTCTTCTTATTGTAGTATCTTACTCTGATACAACCTTATTTTCAATAGATTAGAGAAATTCCTCATTAATATGAGGAACAACCTCATCATCTATTTCATTTGATCTTAGCTACACCATATATATATAGATAGATAGATAGATAGATATAGATATAGATATAGATATTGCTTGTTGTCTGCACATTTGTTTTTGCTTGTTTTCTGTTCATTTGTATTTGCTCACTGTCTGCTCATTTTCTTTAGGAGGCACCGGGAACCAAACCCAGATCTCCCATGTGGGAGGCGGGAGCTCAATTGCTTGAGCTACATCCTCTCCTCTCCTCCACATTCTTGACTTACCTTTGTTGTCACCCCTATAACCTTTTCCCCTTTTTGTTCTGTACTGTAAAAGCACCTGTCCTGAGCCCTCTGCCATGGAAGCTGTTTCCATGATCTCTTGCTGCATTAAAGAACAAAAAACAAAATCCAAGCTTAGTGACTTAAACACAACAATGTATTTTTTCACAAGTCTCCAGTCTGGGCAGGGCTTGACAAGATGGCTCGTCTCTGCCCAACGTGGCATTGGCAGGTATCACCCATGTGGCTGCATTTGGCCGGGAGTTGCTGCAAATGGACCATCTGAGGTGGCTTCGTTTGCTTAGCCAGGGCATGAGCAGTGGTGGCTGGAGTGGCTGGTGGCTAGTTGAGCCTCTCTCTCCACATGGCCTCTTATTCAGTAGTCTGTCCCAGGGGTTGGAACTTCTTCTGTAAGTTCCCTGTTCTATAAAATTCCAGTTAAATATTTTAGGCTTTGTGGGCCCATAAGATCTCTACTGCTGCTTTTTTTTTTCTTTAATAACTCTTTAAAAATGTTAAGCCCATTCTTAGCTCATGTACAATACAAACACAGGCCTCTGGCCAGATTTGACTCACTGGGCTGTAGTTTGCCAGCCCCTGATCTAGACTGTAGCCCAAGCTTCTATACTTGGCGGTGATGCCTGATTCCAAGGAGGGCAGAAGCGGAAGCTACAAGACCTTTTCAGATTTGGACTGCAGTCTCAGAACCTCACTTCTGACACATTCTATTGGTGAAAACAAGTCACAAAGCCAATCCAAATTGGCAGTCGGGGATAGTCTTTATCTCTTGACAGGAATAGTGGCATGCTCATACAGGGATGGGAAGCATTTCTGACAGCCATCTTTGGAAATGATTGTTTACATAAATTAAAGGAGTATTCATAATGCCACAGATACTGTGTTCCTTGGATTCAGTGATGTACATTTCCCTCCACAGGAAAAATGTGTTTTACATCTTGATTTCTCTGATTATATTCAGTGATTACAGTGGTATCTTAAAATCGCTGTTGGCCCAATAGCGGTTAGATGGTGTTGTAATTAACCTGCACTTTTGCAAACTTGGACATAGCAATTGCATTTATGTATATTATTGGCAACACACGTGTTGAGTTTAATTGCATATAAAAGGCCTTTAAAAACAGGAAATCATGATTCAACACTAAAACAAAAAGTTTTGTATACATAGAAAGTCACAGAAACAGCACCAGGACGTAAATTTGGTGGTAGTGTTGCACATTTTGTTAAAAGAATGACCGCAGTTACTATTTTTGCAAAGAAACAATCAAGAGCATTTGAGGATCTGAGAATGGAAGATAAGTAGCTGGAGCTGTGTTACATAATTATGGCAGAAGCATTGCCTCTAAGATGACAAATTTTGTGCCTGAAAGCAGGAGAAATTGGTAGATCCTTTCAAAACGATGAAAGGAATTTCAGAGCAATAAGAGGTTGTTGTTACCAATTCACACGTGACACAGGACTGTTGTTGATGCATAGAAGAGCAATTTACTCCTGCCAACTTTGAATTGTAGCTGCTCAATTTTTAGTGGCTTTTGATTTACTTGAGGAAAAAATCAAGCAGATAGAAAATGCTAACAAAACTCCAATATTCTTTAAAAGGTTTTAAAATTATCCTGTGATATTAAAGGTGCTAAAGAGGTCACAGTCATGAGTGGGCTATAAAAAGCAGTTATTGTTCTGATACTTTGCATAATGCTGATGGCCATAAATTGCAGCCATAATTTAATCTTAGACCACAAAACAATCCCAAGAAAGAGTTCTTCCCAAAAGATGTCATTGTGCATATGTACATGCGTGCATACACATAAACACACAAATAGATTTCAGCTAAGCTAAAGGAGGATTGGCTAAAAATTGTTTGTAAAAGAGGTCCCAGAGCCCTGCATAACCCACCCAGTATATAGATTTTTGATGACGTCATATATACGTATCTGAATAATAAAGAATAAACTCACTGAAAAGTATAGTGACCTAGTTGTAGTTCTTGGTGGCATGATTGGGCAACTACTGCCCTTTTGGCACTTTTAGTCACCAAAAACGTGAGTCCTGGTTATCTAAAAAGCCTTATGTTGTGACACCTGGTAAGAACAGGAAAGTTCCAGCCTCAAAATGGGCATATTGAGTGTCTGGCAGCTGGAAGAACATACTAGAGACGATAGTGGGGTATTGTGTGGGGGAAAAAATAGACCTCAGCAACTGCATTAAAAGTGTTTCAGAAGAGTTGGACTCACCATGTGAAGATGTGTTTGTTAGAACTACCTTAACCAATTTATTTTATTTTTTATGTAGGCCCATGAGTGATGCATGATAAATCTATAATTATCTAAACACTTTTCAATAATTATAAAAGAATTCTGAGTGACAAGAAAGCATTCTGTCATAGCTTATTTGGCAGCATTTTTTACTAGGGATATGCAAACTGATGGATTATCTTATTAATTGCATCTTAGGTTAGATAAAATTTGTGCCAAGCACTAAGCCAAAAGTTGCTGCTTTCATGGAGTTTCCAGTCTAGGTGAGATGAGAGTTTTTCTCCTCATGTCCCAACTTGCATTTCAAAATACATTTTCCCAGAGAGAATGTCTAAGAGCAAGATTATGCACCTAACATCATTTTTATTGGAAAATATGCTCCAAATTGTAAACAGACCTTAAAGGAATTAAGTGCTCCACCCATTTTATTTATGTTTCATATGTGTACATTATATATTCCCAATTTCTCAGTAAGCGCTGAGTATATAAGCACTTAAGTGTATATGTGTATTCTGTATGTAAGTGCTAGAATCTTATTGCTGGGTCCCAATTGGCTCCATTAGCTTGGACCACTTTCAAGGCTCTAGGTAAGTAATTAACCTCTCAATTGTGAAGTGTATTCCATATGTAACTATTGAAGGATTTTAAAATAAGGTTAAGCCTTCAGTTTTTAATGTCTTTTTAGCTTTCAGGGTCTGCCAAAATTTATCCTCATTGTTTTCACACAACACAGGACAATATCTACAGATGGTAAATATTCAAGGACATTTCGATTTTGATTTTGAAATTCTGCCTCTAGAATGGAAGTGAATTGAGGCTGCAGCCAATTCCTTGTCAACAGTTTGGGCCATGGTTTCTAAAGAGGTGTTTCTAGAGTCTGGCAAGTTTATTTTGAAAATCACGGTCATAGGTCACTACAAACCCTCTTTCATGTCATGCTCAACCTCCTGAAGTTCGGTATTGGTGTTTAAGAGTGT
>JAQZBX010074080.1:0-14811 GCA_029593785.1 Cabassous unicinctus
TTTGGGTAATCTAGGCACCTTTATAAAATGTATATATATATATATATAACAAATAACATCTATGTAAACAAATGCAAAAAATAATAATAATAATGTAAACTATATTCCTTGGCTAGTACAATGCCTCAATATGTGTTCGTCAATTGTAACAAATGTACAACACTAATGAAAGATGTTTATGTGGGAAAGTGTGGGAGGAGGGGTGGGGTATATGAAAATTCCCCATATTTTTAATGTAACATTTATGTACTCTAAAGCTTCTTTAAAAATAAAAAAAATTATGAAAAAAAATAAAATAAAAATAAAAATAAAAAAATAAAAATAAAAAGTGAAAAAAAAAAAAAAGGTTGTTTGTAAATCTTTGAATATGAATGGAAATGGTGGGAGCACATCATGGTGTTTGTGCCTAGCAGAGCCATTATATGGGTATGATAGTGGTTGAAAGGGAAAGTCTAAGGACATGCATATTACTAGAAAGCTAAAAATATAACATGAGACTGTATAATATAGTGAAACCCCATGTAAAATAAGAATATGGGTGATATTGCATATATAAAACTGTTTTAACAAATAAACTAGAGAGAAGGAAGCAGAATAGCAGCTATGGATGGCAGGTGAAGCATAGAGAGATTGAGAGGTGATGAGTTTTGTTTGTTTGTTTTGCTGCTTGGCTTTTTGTTTTTTAGTATTATTTATTATTACTGGAATAATGAAAATGCTCTAAAAATGATTGAAGTGATAAATGTACAACTATGTGATTATACCTAATACCATTGATTGTATGCTTTGGATGGATTTATGCTTTATTAATATGTATCAATAAAATAGAGTTGTTAAAAAAAAAATAAAAAACTTCATTATCCTAGAATCCCACATTGAGACCTGTGTTCCTGACTTCTCTTTTCTAATCAGGGGCCATCTCTCTTTTTCTGGAAGTCCAGATTTCACTGTGAAATGGGCAGTGTGTCCTCATTGCCCTGCCATTCCATGCTTTCCTTCCTGTCCCACAAGTTTTCCAAGGCCCCATACTACATTATTCTCATTCAAGTTGACTCCTTTCATCAATAGCCCATCTGTTCTTCAGAACCTTCTTTCAAATCTGGTGGTCTGTGAAATAAAGCATTGACGTTATTGTGGGCTTATGGGTTACCCCTTCTGGTTTGCTAGTAGTAAGAGCTTTCTACGGACAAGACCAGGTAAAGAGCAGTGCAAAGAATGGGCATATTAGGCACTGAGCCCGGATTGGCAAGAGTGGGAAGCATGGTATTTCAATCAACTCAGCAGTCATCAAAGTAAGTTGTCACTTAGCGAGTGTGATCTTTACTACTTTACAAAAATATCATTACTCAAGTACAACATCATATTTCTGACTGCATCAAATTTTTTCCAGATGCCGTAATACTAACAGGCTACAGCTACACTCATAAAATGGTGAAACTAGAAGTGCCTTGAAGGCCATTTATTTTATACCCCTCATTTTATTTTATACCCCTCATGAAAAAAACAAAGTGAGGTGACTTGTCCATGGTCACAAAAGTAAAGAATGGGGGTGGGTCTAGAACCCCGATCCCCAACTTTCAGTCTATTATTCTTTCCATTGCATCATGCAACCTCATATTCCTGCTGAACCTTTCAGATTAGATATCTCACTACAATGTTACATCAACTTAACTCTCATTTCATGATTTCAAACCTTTATGGCACAAAGAAGACAATATTCATAGAGTACCTCTGTGAGTGTGAAACAAAAGGCAAAATGCTTCAAATAACTAACATGGAATCCAGTCACGCCCAAGAAATGCTTTCACTATACCACCATCCTTGAATCATCCAAAATGAATTTGTGCCCTTGTTCATCTAATTTTCCAAATAAATATCAGTTACCTTGAGGCAGGTTATTTCCTCCTGATAAACAGCCCATGACGAGGCTATAAGCAGGCAGCTTTTTACCACCTGGTCATTAATCCTTGGAAATGCCCTATACCCAATTCTTAATTGCCTAAATGAATGGTTTCCATGGGTGATTAAACATCAGAGCAAATCTGCCACACTTGCTAATAGCGAAAGCAGTTGTTTGTGACGCCACTTCCATACTCTTCACCTCAATCCCAGGGAGCACTGAATGAGAAGTCAAGAAAACAAATAATGATGGTGTGTGGAGATGAGGGCTGAAGGTATGTGATACTGCGTTCTCATCCCTTCCCCAGATGTCATTCTGGGGACAGGTGAAAGTAGCAGGTGCAGGCTTGGAAGAGAGAAAGGTCTCGTGGGAAAATACTTTGGTGTTTCAGAGAGAATTTAGGTTAAGTCTGAGAAGGTATTAAACAAATGTCTCTGTCAAGAAAGTTTAAATAGAAGGCTATGTAAGCAGAACTGGGGGCACCCAGTTCCTGGAGAAATGGTTTCTTACAGGACACGTTATGCCACCTCACCATTTTGATCTGCCTTTCTATCATTGCCACATTGTTTGCCTACTCAGCTCCTTTGGTTTTTCCAGAGGCTGTAACCCCCATCCCTCCCTCACACTCTCCAGTGGCCACTCATGTAGTTACCTCAGGAGCAGCCATTCCACACCATGTGACCCTTTGCCCCTGCTTACAGTAGATTGGCCCAGCCTTGACCCCTTATAGGAGTCAATCAGAGCCCCTTTCTACATTTCTTATACTTGACACCAGAGCTGAAAGCCAGTATCTTTTCATTGTCTAAAGCATATGCTTTAAAGCTCAGAGCACTCTATAACTGTTTCCTCCCTTGTCTACAGGAGAAGAGGAAGCAACCAATCTGAGGAAACAGAAAAACTGAGACAAATGGAAAATGAGGGCAAGGATAGTTGCGGTGAGTTTTACTCTGTGTTCTTGGGCACTCACCTGATCTTGGACTCTATGTGACACCCTCATATCTAAATAATAAGTTACCTTCATTCAGTGAAGCTAGTTGGTTAGGAATTACTCACCGCAAAGAAAAAATCCTAACATGTTTCCTTCTTCCCATTGATAGCGTCTTGGTGGTGGATTGTTCGAATCCGTTGACATCTCCTCTTTTCCATTTAAAGTAATGGATTTGTTTCCTTCATGTTGAGGTTATGGTGGAATAGGAATGAGCCTCCTAGGATTTATACAATCCTGGCCTTTCCTGATACTCTCTAGTTGTGGGGAGCTGCATTGTCCTTGCTGCCAAATGTTGAGAACACCTGGCTATACCTGGAAGCATGGCCATGGTTAAAGGGGAAGTGATGCTAACAGTGTATGCCCCTTCACTCTGTATTTTCATTGCAATGGTGTCTCTTCCAGTTATCCATTGCTGCACAATAAACCACCCCAAAACTTATTGGTTTAAATCAACAATTAATTACTACTTTTCACAGTTCTGGGGATATTAGGCAGAGTTAGGGGTTCTTACCATCTTAGATATTAGGCTTACCAGGGATGAAAAACTTAGATGGCTCACTTGCATGGCTGGCCATTGATGCCCACTATAGGCTGGGAACTCAACTGGGGCTTTCAACCAGAGTGCCCACCCATGGCCTCCATGAGACGTGGGCTGCCTGTAGCATGGTGGCTGGGTTTCAAGAAGGAGCATCCCACAGACAAGAATTCCAAGAGGAACAGATAGAAACTGCAAGCCTTCTAGTCCCACAAGTTACACAGTGTCATTTCAACCACATTTTATTGGCCAAGCATGAATCACTAGTCAAGCCCAGATTCAAGGGGGGAAATCTACATAACGACACAAATACTGGAGACTAGACTCTTTGGGGCCATCTTTAGAGTCTGCTTAACACAGTCCACCTTCTGGCCTCTAATGATTCACATCCCTCCCACACACAAAATACTCTCACCCCTGCTAAGACCCCCAAGTCACATCCCATTATGACCGAGGCTTGGACTTAAATTCCAGGATCTCATCATCTAAACCAGGTTGATATACAGACAAGGTTCCTCAGGTGTCCTTCCTCAGGTATAGTTTCTCAAGTGGTACCAATTCTTTTTTAGTTAGCTATTACTGCATAACCAGCCACTCCAAAATTTAATGGCTTAAAACAAACATTTTTTTTTACCAAATCAATCTTATTGATATGTATTAATAAAGCATAAATCCATCCAAAGTGTACAATCAATGGTATTTGGTGTAATCACATATTGGTGCATTCATCACTTCAATCATTCTTAAAGCACTTTCATTATTCCAATAATAATCAAACAAACAAATTCATCACTTTTCAATCTCTCTGTGCTTCCCCTGCCGTACATAGCTGCTATTCTGTTTCCTTCTCTCTAGTATATTTGTATTTATATTTTGTAAAAAGTCTTATATATGCAATATCACCCAAATTCGTTCGTGTTTTACATGAGATTTCATGATCTTATACATCCCCAAAACAAACATTTTATTTTGAGTCAGGAATTCAGAAAAGACATAGCTAGGTGGCTTGTCGCTGATCCATGTGGCATCAGCTGGAGCTGCTGGGGCTGAAGGGTCACTTCCGAGATGACTTCTTCACTCCCATGTCTGGTGACATGGTGCCACCTGGTCTGTCTGCCTCTCTTCACATGTCATCTCACTCTCTGAGATCTCTTTCCATGGCATGGACTTTTCACAGCAGAGTGGTCTTAAATAGTTAAACCTCTTACTTTGTAACTGGCTTTCCTCAAAGATGTTCTTAGAAGTCCCAGAACTTCACTTCTGCTACATTATATTGATCAAGTAAATCACTAAGACCAGCCCAGGATCTAGGAGAAGGGAACAGACTGCACTTCCCAAGGGGGAATGGCATGCCTGTACGCAGAGGAAAGGAATAGATGGTGGCCATCCCAGAGACAAGCTACCAAATATTCCTTGTTGCCTACCAAGTCCTAGAACTCTCCTGGGAAAATAGCTCTTCTCCCCTTCTGCCTGGTCTCACCTAAATGACACTTCCCCAAGGCAACTTTCCTTGATTCCGTTAGAACAGATTGGGCGCCGCCTCTGAACGCTCATATAATAAGCACACATCACACAGCAATTGCTACTACCTTTTACTAAAATTACTTGTTTAGCCATATGTCTTCTTGACAAGTTGTTGCCTGGGGCACCTGTACAGCTCACTGCTACAGCCCCAATACCCAGCCTAATTCATAGTTCGTGGTGGGTCCTCCATAAACATTTGGGCCATGGTGGAAGCTGATTCTGTCTATAGCAAACCCTGCTGGCTATATCCTTTGGAGATATCATTGCTGGAGAAAGTCCTAGTCTTTGTCTTCCCTTTTAATTTTCCTCCTTTAACTTTTTTTCCCAGACACACAGGAGCCTCTATTTTTGTGTTAATAACACCATCAGGACTTGTCCTGTGCCAGTTTTCCCTGCTGCAGCTCCTGTGGGCTGGAGGAGTGATTATCATGCACAAGACAGAGAAGGGGTGGACTCACAAGCTGCTCCTGGAAATGAATCTAGCATGATGCACCAGCCAGGAGCTTAATAGGGAGCATGATCTTCAATTTGCTGAGTGTAGCTCTACAAGGAGCCCTGAGCTAGGCTTGTGACATGCCATTTCTCAGCGGATTTCAGCTGTTGCTGCTGCTACGGGGAAGAATTGATGACTCTGATAAGAGATTTGAACACAGTCCTCTTATAAAACAGAAGGGCTGGGGTCGTTGGGCTAATTGGGATTGCAGACATCCGTATGTACATGCCGTACATAATAATGCAGATACACCATACGCATTGAATAAAAGGTTAGCATATTTGAGGATAAAGCCAAAGCCAGAAGGACAAAGGCAACAGGCAATCTAATCCATTTAACGGGTCAAGGAGCTCGGAACCGAGCCACAAATGCATCATTTGACAACGTAATGAAAAAGACAGCAATCTATATCTACAAATAGCATTACGGTAGATTTAGTTTAGAGGCCAAACTAAGTTGATACGAAATTTACAAGACTGGCTGTCTCTCCGAAAGGCTTGATAAGTCGTGTGCATTCAATTCTTTTTTTCTCTGGAGCTCACTGGGAGTTAGGTTTTGTTTCCAAGGTGGGCTTTGGTGATATCTGGAGTGTTGTTTTACTTAAATGGAGATTAAGCATTTTGACCCCCAAGCTGAGGCTGCAAATTTTACAAGTGGGCAAGGTTTTTTAACGGTCCCTTTGAGCATTTCATTTCTCTGTCCAGTCTCTGTGGGTCTGCTAGTGGGAGCATACACACACAGTTAAAAGCTGCAGGTGGCTTGAGCTGGAATTTGCAGTAAGGCATGTGTCTGAATCGAGACTCAGCAGCCGGTCCTAGAAAATGTCTGAAATGTGTGTCTTGATGACTTGGACAATGTGCTTCGTGTCTGCAAATCCCATTACAATATTTCTGTGCAAAATGCTATTGGAAAGGTGCTTCATTTTCAACCAAAGCTCAAATACATCCTGCATAGTTATCACAGCGCATTGCATTGCAAAATATGCAGGGTACATTAAGTGTTTTCCTTATGATGCCTCTGTCAATATCGGGTAGCACTCACAAAGGGTAATGAAGTCTGCTTTCAACAAAGCAATGTTCCTACAATTAGGTGCTGACTGACCTTCACTTTTTGCTGTGCCTGCAAAGAAAGGGGACCCTGGTATATTGTACAGAAAGTAGCATGTGCAAGTCAGATGTGTTGGAGTAGGCAGTGAGTTTGTTCCTGCTGCCTGTGATGGGAGCTAGATCTATACTCCTCATTCAAGGGTATAGTACAGCAATCCAATAAAAAGTTTGGGAAGGGATTTTAGAAAAACAGTAAAAAAAAAAAAAAAAAAGTCACTCTTGATATAGGGCATTCCCTTTCTGTGAGAAATATGAAATATTGTAATAAGTAAAACCACTTTCTTGATTTATTCCACAAATCTAACCTAGGCATACGCTTCCTTGTGAAGTTAATATGAATTCTGTATAAGATGCAACTGCATAGGGTTGCATCTTGAAAGTTTCTTGGGAAACGGATGTGGGTCAAGAGATTGGGCTCCATCTACCATATAGGAGGTCCAGGGGCCTCCTGGTAAAAGGCAAGCTGGCCCACGCAGGAGTGCGGGCCCACGCAGGAGTGCTGGCCTGAGCAGAGAGCAGGCTCAGCAAGATGAGCAACAAAGAGACACAGAGGAGAGACAATAAGAGACACAGCAGATCAGGGAGCTGAGGTGGTGCAAGAGACTGAGCGCCTCTCTCTCAATCCGTAAGGTCCCAGGATCAGTTCTCAGTGCCGCCTAAAGAGAAGACAAACAGACACAGAAGAATACACAGAGAGCAGATAGCAAGCACAAAACAACGGGGGGGCAGAAATAAATAAAATAAATCTTTAAAAATAAATAAACAAAGTTTCTTAGTGTCTTTTATAGGCTTTCTCTGCTTAAGTTAGGGGACGTAACTGCTGTAACAAATAGACGCCGAAATATATAATGATTCAAATTCAATAGGCATGTATTTCTTGCTCACATAACAAACAGCTCAGAGCAGTTTCAAGTCCTCAGGCTGAGGGTGGTGGGGAGGGATGCTTTCCCCTACACAGCCACCCCAAGACCTAAGCAATTGGGGACCTCGTCAAGCACATGTGATGTCCATGGTCCCCCTGGACGCTTTCCTCCCAGTCAGCTGGTGAGGGAAAGGGGCATGGAAAAGCCCCTGGGAAGGCTGTAGGGACTACAGCACCTTCACTTCTGCTCACTTTCCTCTAGCTGGAAATCAGTCACCAGAAGCTGAAAAGGAGTCTGGGAATGTCAGCCAGCTGGTACCCAGGCAGAGGAGGGCATGGATTATGATTATGATGGGCAGCTGGCTCCTTCCCGCCCTGCTCCTTTGTTTGGAGGGTCCGCCTCAGAGTTGTAATAGTAGCTCCCCATTTCAGTGTGCAATGACTACCTCTATGTGGGATCCCCTCAAATGTCCGGCCAAAACTCACCTCTGAAATTCAAGACAGAGATCTCCAAAACCCTAGTCTATTTACATCTGATGCTCAAATAGGCACTTAAATTTGACACATATGAAAACGAATTTATCTTACCTTATCTGTAAAATGGAGATAATAATAGTATCTATTCCTAGGGTTTTGGAGAGAATTAAATGTTAATTAGAAAATTTCAGGTACATAGTGATTGCTTAATAAAGGTTAGCAATTATTATTATTATTTTCCTTCCACCTTTCTTCTTCCACAATTCCCATTCTCTTCCCATGTTTCATTGCATTATCACCCACTGAATAGACCAAGCTGAAAGTCACATTTGACTACTCCTTCTTACTCAGCTCTCACTCACGCTGAGTCACTTTCAAATAATGCTCAGAGCCACTGCCTCATCTTCATTTTCATTGCCATGCTCTGTCTCAGACACCCGTTACTTCTAAACTGAGCTATTGCAAAACCCTGCTAAGGGGTCACCATTTCTCGGCTCTCTTCCTCCTCTAACTGCCCCCCACCCACCCTACTGCCAAAGCAATACCTTCAAAATATTCTAAACTGTGTTCTCAAACACTTTCAATGGCTTTTTATTGCCCGTGAGCACAAAGTCTTCAATCCTTAAAGCTGGAAAGGGAGGTCGAGGCAGATTGTGAAGGCGTTGAATTTCTGTCCTGATTTCCAGCACTGCCCTCTTCCCTCTCTCTGTTCCAGCCATGGAAGATTACTCACACTGTTCACTCTGTGCCTAGGAAGCTCCACCCCTTTTCCCTTCTCTCCAACTTCTACCCATCCTTTAAGCCCCAACTCAAATACCACCTCATCAGAGTAGCAGCCCACCCCAAATCAGAATTCATCTGGCCTGCCTCTGTTTTGGTCTATCATTTTATTCATTCACATCTCTATTACTTGTCTATTATGATTTGTCCTAAAGTTAACTGAGCCCGGCTCCTCCACTCGACTAGGGGTTCTTGAAGTCTAAGCAGAGTTAGTCATCTGTAACCACCATTATGCTTATTTTTTAAAGTTTCTCAGCTCACTATGGTATAAATATGGAGTTATTTATCTTTATCCCAGTAGCTGCCTTCAATTGGACTGTGGAATCCCCCTTTCCCACTGGGGAGTAGCTCCCTTGTCAACATCTTAGCAGATTCAATGAACTCCAGTAACTGTTAGGCACCAGAAAGGCATGTGATCTGGATCTAAGATGCTTGGGAGGAGGGAGAACGGACAGAGAGAGGTCTCCCTGCATGGTAGGGGGCTCTCCCTGGACTCACTCTGGTTCCATCATCAGTTTCATCTGATTCTTGTGGCTTCCAAGTAAGTGGTGTGAATGACAGTCTTTGAAGAGTAGTGGCTCTAACCCAGCACCCTCCATAATTGAGGACATCTCCCAGAAGGGAGCTCTGCACACACCCCAGATGAATCTCCAGCTTAAGCGGTGTTGCTCAGCGTAGTAACTGACTAAGCAGACCCACGGCTGCTGCTTCTCAGTTGAACCTGGCTCTCTTCACATGGAGCCCCAGGGAGGTGCAGTCCTCTTTTACACCCTTGAAGGCTTATGAAGAAATGAGATGGGAGAGAAGTTGTCCATATCTCCCCCAAAAACACTTTATACTACTATCCATGCAAGCCCTGTTAGCATGGTCTACTCCAGTTGGACTTTCATCCTCAGGAATCTATATCTGCTTGTCCCCAAGCCTCAGAGCATACGCGAGAGTCTGGGGCCGAAAAGCACAAAGTAGGCACTGCCCTAGGATCCCAGGATGCTCTGCCAACAACCCTTACAATACTCACTGTACTCAGAGCACCAGGGTACTTCTGGAAGGTTGACAGCTCAGCACACACCCAGTCAAGGCATGAGATGCTAATATCCACATCCTGAACTTATCTCCAATCTTTACAAGAAATTCTCTTAAACCAGAGAAGTTGGCTATGAGGATGAGAGGCAATAGCGTCTCATCTGGAACCTGCACCCCTCACACAGCCAAGAGTCTTCCATCTTTGTGTCCACCTCTCCTGACAGGGGAGGGTGATGGGTGGAGATAGGGCACTGCCCTGGCCCCTCCAAAAAAGCCCTGGGGACAGGATGCTGGCCTCATTTACCAAACAGCCTCTTTGGAATGTGGTGTATGTGCTGCCTTTTTTCTTCAGCTTTGGGCCTTGGCTACAATTGTGGGACAAGGAAAAGTCAGTCGGACCCACTGTTAAATGTTACATACACACACATGTATAAATTCTGTTGGCCTTATCACTGTTTTTAGAATATATTTTTCTATATGTGTCACTGGACTCACTGGAAATTCTTTAAAGGATTACAGCTTCACCTCGTATCTCCGTTTCAAAGCACGGTGCTGGGCGCTTTGCAGGTGCTCAATAAATGTGCAATGCATTATCTCCAAAATTCCCAAGAAAGGTAAAGTCACAAGATCATAAGATGCCAACCTCCTCGTGTTTCAGAAGATGAATTGAGACCCAGAAAGATGAGGTCACCTACCCAAGGACACACAGCTAGCTGCGGTTCCCTTTCACAGACAGATCCATACAATTAATGGGGCAGCAGAAGCAGAAGCGAGCCAACCATATTTGATGACTGCCTTGGAGAAAAGAAAGTGGGTAATGGAAAATGCTGCACAAATTCCAAAAGTTAATTTTTGCAGATGAAGCACATTTTTCATTCCCTGATCTGGTAGGGTTTGCCAGTGTGTGCCATGACTAATTCCTGTTGGCCCAGCCTCGACTTCCTGTTTTCAGGGCAGCATGACAGATTTGTTGGTATAATTTGGCTTTAATTCTTTAATTCATTTCAGGCCGATCCTGGAAACCAGAGGCTCTGTCATGTCTTCATTGCAACATTAACTTCATTTTTCTGCCTTCACTCCTTCTATTAATAAGCAGAGGCCACTCAATAGGGCAGTCTGAACTGCCTTCTGAAGGTGACAGTCGGAAGTATAAATAATTCTTCTCATTTAGCCTTTTATTCTTTTCCAGGAAAAGTGGGGGTTTCGTTCTCTTATCTCTTGAGTGGATCCAAAGCTGATAAATTCAGAGACAGCCTAAATGTTTCTCCATGAAACAGAATTTCCAGGACAGACTGCCAAAGAAGAGGGGATTCTACAGTGCCATCCAATGGACTCACAGCAATTCAGGGTTGATAAAAGATTTCCTCTGAGCCTCAATTTTTTCCACATTTAAGTCCATCTCTTAAACTATGGAGTGGTTGGAACCTCAGATATTACCCATTGATGTTTCGTCTGCTAGCTAAAAAAATAAAAAAAGGAGCTCACTCATTTATTCAGAATTCCCAGAAGCAGGGTAGAAGGGAAGGGAGGTGGCAAGCAGAAGGCTGCAGCTGTGCCCAGGGTTCTGCACAAGTGGGTGGTTCCGTAAGAAGGATTGTGGACAACGTGATAGAGAGTGGTCTCTTTAGAGGGGGCAGTTCACGAGTCCACAGTTGTTTGGCAAGGGCACCTGTCCGTACTGTTCACCTTCATGTGTGGGGTAATGCCTGATCTAAAAACCTATGTCCAGTCCTAAGCCTTCCTTGGCAGAGAAACAGAAGCCACAACCCTTTGTTCCCTGGAAAGTCGGTGTCCCACCATGAACCAATTACTGTGCCCAGAGACCTGCAACACCGACTGGTCAGGCTGGATCATGTGCCCAAACCCAAATCTGTAGAGGGAAAAGAGCACCCAGGAAATGGCAGAGGGGGCCCACAGAGACAAGGGGGGCAAGGGAGAGGGTATTCTCCTCAGGAAGGAATACTGGGTGGATTTATTACATCAATAAAGACCCCTATATATTTTTTAAATTTATACTTTAAAATTAAAAATTGAGAGTTCTATCTTTCCCTCATCAATATATTACCTAAGGTAATTTTGATATTTCATGTAGCATTCAGGCATTTTGTGTAATGCCTAGTGAATCTATTGGACATAATATCAAAATATATTCTATTTTCCAAAGACTTCTAGGCAATGTATAAAATGCCCAGGAACTGCACACACTGCCTGGCTTCTGTGCTTTTCTAGTGATGTATCACATGTCAAATTTCTGCTTCAAATGTCCTGTCTTTCCATCAATTCCTTTCCTATGTCATCTCTAGGAGTCAGGTGGAAAAACTTAGAAACGAACAGGTATTTCACAATGGAAAAGATGGAGAAGATGAATTGCTATTGATTGGCCAAACTCAACTATGGGATATTTTGAAATACGGCAGGACACAGAAGATCTGAGAGGACCTGATTATTTTTAATGCATTTTCTGAAAGCAAAATAACAGCAGAATTTCCTTAGACAAAATCTAGTCCTTATCACATCTGTTAAAGTAGAGGCTGCTACTTTCATGTAGGAAATCAAAACGAGGAATTTCCTTTTCCTTAACACTTCTCCTTATACTCATCCTCATATTATTACTGGACCCATAACCATTACTTCAGTGACACAACTGCTTAAAACTGCAAAGTGAAAACCAGGCTGATAATCCCCATCCATCACTCAGAGTGACTTGGAGTCCCCAGTGCTACCAGCAACGCCACAGAGAATGAAGAGCCGGCTCCCCTCATTTTCATTTCACTCTTAAGTAAATGTGGGCAGCCAAGAATTATGAGTGTTCATAACGAGGTGCTCTTATAGAATTTAATATGTTTCTAGTCTGCCGTCAGTGTAACACTAGGCCTTTGGTATTCCTTACAAATGGGTCTTTCCTCTTCAAAGAACATTTTAGTTGCTTTCCATCCAAAGATTCACTTAAGCAAAAGCATAACGTAAGGGAGAGTAAAAGAATAGCAATCCTTTGTACCTTCCAACGAGTCACAGCCTGCAAATACTTAACACTAAAAATAAGAGATGAGAAGGCGCTGGTGTTTAGCGATTAGAGGGAGCTTTAACCCCTCAGGAGAAAGAGGTTGTTTTAAGTAAGGAAAGGCTGTAAAGGGGAAACAGAAATGAAATTCTCTAAATGTCTACTTCATTCCAAGTACTCTCTTAGATATGGGGTTGACACACATGAAAATAAACAATTTCCATCCCCTAAAGAAATCACAAACTGATAAGGAAGACACACAATAACTAGAAGAGTGTCTAATGCATAGAAGATCTGCATTAAATCTTTATTGGCCTGATGATATACCTATAACAAAAATCAGATTTTCACACTGCACCGTATCAGAGTCAAATTCTGGCTGTACCACTAGCATGTGATCTCAGCAACTTATGTGACACCGCTGTGTACTGTGAGCTCCCTTGCTCTGTGCCTGGCACATATAGAGTAGTAGTTAATATTCTTAGTGCTATCATCTGCCCTCCCCTAGCCCCGCCATGCTCCCTTCCTTAAACACATGTTCCAGTCCTACCAAGCCAGGGGCCTCTTCCCAGACATACCATGATATTTCCTGTCTCTGAGTCTGTGACTTTCATTCTATCTCGTCCACCTAGAGTTGGGTTCCCAACACAGTTGTGAACCCTTCAGAAGCAAGCACTGTGGTGTTTCACCTTAATAACCCTAGCAGCTGGCACATTTCCTGGATCAGGGGAGACACTTGAAAATATTTGTTCTATTGAATTAACTGTGTTTTATACTAAGTCATGTGACTAAAACGACATGTTATCAAAGTAAAGAGTGGGGAATTCTTGATAGGGAATGGATTAAGGACAGTTTCCCGTAGGAGCAGGCAGTTTAACTTGGAAGCTTTGAAGGATGCATTCATCAGGGGGTCAAGGTTTGGTGTGTGTTCGTGTTGTAGTTGGCTTAAGGAGTGTATGGTGTGGTCCCAAACACAGGTCGGTGCACACAGTGGGTACCCCATAAGCCTGAGCAGTGCGCTCAGTGAAGGAGAGGACGGAGACGTGCATCTGTTCTCTAATCAACCACTTTTTTCATACTAAAGGAAAATACAGCTTGGATCATTTGGCTTTGTTTTAGCTTGTCCCTGCATCAATAATATTATTTTTGTAAGCTCATGAGCAACAAGGAAGGAAGGGGCCTTAGCCATTTCTCAGACTTCAATAGCTATGTAGGCCAAAAAATAACTCTTTCCAGGCAGCCATTTAGCTGATCCAACAACACTTACCACCAGTAAATTCCCCCATTTTCCAAGCTTCCTTTGCCATCGCCAATTATTTCCCAAAGCCAACCATGACCTCTTCTTTGGTATATCTATAATCTGCACATACCTCTTCTATTTCACCTTCACGACTGAACTGCGTAGAAGCAAGTCTTAGCAACCTGCTGTGCAAAAGGAAGGGAATTTTGACTAGAGTCACTGTACTTATAAAATATATACAAAACACAGATCAGCTATTCTCTACTTATCAATAGGTAGCAAAATACTCTATTGCAAAGGCAGACACAATACGAGAACAAAACCACTCCAATAAGGCAAATCACCAACCTTCCTACTAGGTCTGCTCCTGGAAGAAAATGGCAGGGTTGGACCAGAAGACTTAAAGACCTGAAAGAATAAAGGAAGGGACCCCAGCAAAGGAATTAGTTTCTGTGCAAAGAAGGCTAAGTGAAGGGGGAGAGGACAAGAATGGTATGAGATTTTGAGAGCAGAGAGAGGAGGGCTGACTGAGGGGGGGAGCAGATCATATAGGCTATTGAAGAGTCTTGGATAAACAAGACAGAAATGGTCTCTTCCGTTACAGAAAAATCGTAAACCAGGGAAAAGAGAAATGTAAAAAGAGGACTTTAAAGAAAGTATCAGGCTGGCAGTAGGAGAGTTGGGGCAGAAGGTTCAGCATTCCAGACAGAGAACACAGGACATGCAAAAAGACCAGAACCAAGAGAGAGTGGAATTCATTTGAGTAAAAAAAAAGTCCAGTGGAATTAAGCATTGAAGGTAAGCAGGAGACGGGAACCAAGAGGTGAGACTGGAAAGTAAGACAGGGCTGGATGTTAGGAGCCCTTGCACAGCATGGCATGG
>JAQZBX010074081.1:0-14805 GCA_029593785.1 Cabassous unicinctus
TTTTTTTTAGAGTTTTGTTTTTAAAAGGGGATATTTATAGTACCCCAGAAATTAAAATTATGTCATTTGCAATAGTTGAACTTATGCATCAAAATTAAGATGTCAACTTAAAAATGCATGAGGGATATGTAGTTTTAAAATACTTTCAGGTGTACAAGAGTAATAATGTTTGAATCCCACTGGAACTTTGCAGAATTCAGAAAAGCAAAAATTAAAATAAATTCTTCCCAGTCTTCTTTACCTGTTGTTTTTAAATGCATCCTTTTATTCATACATAGAGGTGTGTTATTTTTACAGTTTGGAAAAAAGCTTTCTTTAGTGATATACCTTCAATTTTGTAATGAAATAAACTGAAAAATAGGGTTTTAAGTTTAAGAACCAACCTTTCATTTTCACAATTTCTTCTGTAAAGTATAAGTATGTTTGGTGAAAGTGTAGCATCGTGCAGAAAACAGATTGGATAAAGAGAGACTGTCTTGGCTAAAAACTCCTTGGATAAAAATACAAAAAAATCTTCTGGGTATGTTAAGCTCCTTTCCACATCTGGACTGAAGACAATTTGAGGGCAGGGATCACTTCTTGTGCTGTGCGATTAGAGGTGCAAAAACAACTAGTTGGTCTCAGATAATTTTGCAACAGCAATTGCAATTGATGATGGGCTCCATTAACATGAAAAAAATTATTACAGTTTTTTTTTTAGATTTCTATTTATTATTAAATTACTTAACAAAGCTTCTTCTATAAAGTCAGAAAATGCACTTTAGATGAGAACAAAAATTAAATACAAATATAATAAAATGAGTTCCAAGCTTTTTTTTTTTTTTTTGGAAGTACCAGGGATTGAACCCAGGACCTCATACCTGGGAAGCTGGTGCTCAACCACTGAGCTACATCCACTTACCTCCAAGAAGCTATTTTAAAAGCAAAAAACTAGAAAGTGCATTTCAAAAAGAATAGATTTTTAAAAATCTGTATTGGCATTTTTCATGAGGAAAGATCTTCTATTATGGTAAAGTGTCATCAGAATTGATTTTCCTCCCTAACTGGATGGAAGTGGATGCCAATACTTTGATATTAAAGTGAGATTTTAAGTATAAAGAGAATGAGAACGATTCCTCAGAATATGGCTCAGTTTTGTTTTTACTTCTTATCTTTAATATTCACATCCTTAAAATTCACTTGTTCCTTCCTCATTTTCTTTCCCCCCATAAAACCTAAAAACATGCAGGACTATAAAAGGAATAACAAGATTAGTTTATTAAGACCATGATGAAAAGCTCTGCATCTTTTTGGACACCAGGCTAAACAAGCCTAATCCAACAGGAGACTGGAACACAACCCTAATTTTCTGAATATTTGAATCCATTTGTTTCTTTGGTGCATTTGCCACAAAATTCAGTAAAATGCCAGGTATAACCATTTATCCCCAACATCTTAATATTTCAAATTAGAAAACTCAGTCATCAGTTTTCAAAAATCATATATGGCTTATGATCAAACATGAGATATTAGAAACCAAAAAGGCTAGTCCAATTCTTTAAAGTCATTTTCATCAGGTTGAGATTAACAGTGAAATAGAAAGTGTTGGCAGGAATGCAAGTCCAACTTGCCTCAGTTTCCTAGAGGCTAAAAGTCGTTAATTGATTTGCATCAAAAGGCTCAATAAGTGTATTTTTCTATTTCGATCAGATGTATTCAGCATCTAATAGGAAAAAATAAGTAAATATATTATCTGGTTCTAGGTACAAAACGTGCCCTCATGATGTCTGCTCTCATCATTTGTCTCCATTCTCAGGGTTTTACTCCCGTGCCTGATCTGAGTACTGGGCTGTTTGGAGAAAGGCATTCTCTGTAAAAGCAAATTTTGATATAAAGGGGAGAGGAATAGTGGGAGTCCTTCAGCATCATTAATAATAATAAAAAAATAAGAATGTGGTGGGGAGTGGTTGAGCACCTGCTTCCCACATGGGTTCAGTTTCTGGTGCCTCCTGAAAACAAAATCGAAACAATAAGCAAACAAACAAAAATACCAACTCAGGGGAGCTGATGTGGCTCAGTGGTTGAGCCCCGACTCCCCACTTATGAGTTTTGGGGTTCAATCCCCAGCCCTGGTACCTTGAATGTGGAGTTGCCAGGATGGGTAAACTAAATAAGGCACCTAGACATCTGGGCTTGAATTT
The DNA here is from genome assembly GCA_029593785.1 of Cabassous unicinctus. NCBI lineage: Eukaryota > Metazoa > Chordata > Mammalia > Cingulata > Chlamyphoridae > Cabassous > Cabassous unicinctus. Next base: position 2,181 of record JAQZBX010074081.1, read on the forward strand.
GAATAACAGATTTATTAAACAGTACACATAAGACAAAACTCTCAGAAATATACCTTTTGGAATTTTCTACCCTTTTTTGTTGCTGTGGTTTTTCATAGAAGTCAGTGAAATGAAAAGTTTTGAGTGGTTACTAAAGATGCACAAAGAAAAGATTCGCCATATAAGACAATCGCTGAGGGAGAATAACTTTCTTTAAGAGGCAACATTTAGTTGGGACCAGGAATAGAAAATTCCTTCTGATCTCCTGGCTCTGACTATATAAACAAGTAATTTATTGTTGGCCCCTGAGCCTAGCAACTGGTCTATAAGGAGGACATCAAAAAAGGGGAGAAAACCAAGATGGTTTAAAAAAAAAAAACGTCAAATGGCATGAAACTCCTGAGTTCAAATCGGCTATCATGTGATCAATTGAGCCCCTTCTGTAAATGGCACACCTCTAGGGTTTCTTTCTGCAAACCAGAGACCTAGAAGAGGTAAGGAAGAGCACTGTCCATCTACATTTGGCCCAGGGACACCTTGTTATGGGCTATAGCACTGGGAGGTTTGTCAGAACTACCTGACACCAACATCTATACCAAGGCTTTTCAACTTCCTTGGAAGAACTGGTTTCTTTATTTTCATAAAGAAAATAACCAACAAAATTCTTATTACTTCATATAAACATAACTAATGGAAAGGCTCATCAGCCATCAAAATTGTTTGCTTAGTCGCCACAAGCTAGATCAGCTTGTGTCCTTGTTTTACTCTCATACAGTCAGCTTTAATGAGTGCACCAGATAATCAGACCAGTAAAAAAGACTGGTAGTATAATTAAATAAACTTGCTTTATGATACTTCAGATTTTATAAATGGCAACTCTATAGCAAACCAAAGTCCTATATATTCTGAGGCACAACCACCGATCAAGGCCCTTTGAAAAATCAAAGATGATAAAGTGTCAGGGGAGAGAAGTTTTGTTCTCCCATCAGAGAATTTAGTAAATGAACTTACTTCCCTGATCCTTTAAGATTCACATTGAGAAAACCTAACTTTAAGGGCATCCCCAATTAGTTGATTAATCAACACATATTTAGAAAAATAAACCCCATAATTAAAAAAAAAATATATATATATATATATATATATATATACCAAATGTCCTTCATACTCGGAATGTAATAAAACGTTGACATGAAAAACCTTGGCAGTCTCTGTATGGCACTGGCTATCAGTCTACCCGTCAACCTGTATATCATGTTCATCTGAACAACAGCCGTCACAACATGACGTATTAAAAACTACATGCTAATATCCTTTTATTCCCTGTGGCAGGTGGAAACCTAAACGCTAAATACCATAATTTAATGGTGAAGAGCAGCCTTCTTTCTTGGTGAGAAGTATAGATGTTGGAAGTCTTCAAATTATATGTGGTAGTTCAATTAGACAAGATAGATAATGAATTCACAGAAACTAAATGTTGTCACTGCCCAAGGATGGTAATACAAGATAGGTGCAGAAGGAAACATTCTGTCACATGCAACTTCCACAGTGAAACCATTCTCCGGATGTTTGGAAAAGCTTAACAGGTTTGGAATGAACAGATTTTCATAGAACACACAATTCCTAGTACATCAGGCAGTGGTTTTCAAACTTTTGCTCATCAATAGTGGAGCATTTACAAAGGGAATTTTTTTTTTTCCTGAAGTACTGGGGCTGGGGATTGAACCCGGGACCTCATATGTGGTTAGCCGGCATTCAACCACTGAGCCATATCAGCTACCCTGAGTTGTTTTTTTCATTTGTTTGCTTGTTGTTTGTTTGTTTGTTATTGGAGGCACCCGGGACTGATCCAAGGACCTCCAATGTGGGAAGCAGGTGCTCAACTGCTTGAGCCACATCCAACTCTCCTCAATGTCTTTTTCCATGTGGCTTGTTGAATAGATCTCTTTGAAAATTGAACAGTCTCCTCATTCATTCTCAGTGTTAATCTCGACTTGATGAGGAATAGTTCAGGGGCATTGACAAGACATTGACTATTACTTTTTTTTGACATGGTAGGACTGATCTCATTTTCTTACAGTAGCATATATTAACCCAATGGAAGAAATGAAAAATCAAAACAATGATTGCCTCCTTAAAATAAAAAAATCCTTTATTCTTGATGTTTTTACAGCTAACCCCAGTATGCTCATAATGAAAAAATGAAAAGAAAAAGTAAAAAGAAAGGAAAACTTTTTTTGCAGTGTTTGTCCTTTGTTTATAGACTACCTCAGCCATGCTGAGTTTGACCTGTCAGCATCTCAAAGAAACTGAAAAATGGAATTTTCCTTGAATACCAAAAGAATTGGGAACACAAAGTAGAAATCTACAGCACAGATTATCATGAACTGACTTGTGATTTCTTGTCATTTCTTGTCTTGAGTGGAAAATAAAAGGATAAGAGCTGATCTGGTGGCTGAAAGAAAAACAGCCTTTGGATACAGAGAAACTTGGTTTTCTGGAGAGTCCAGCTGTGAGATCTGATGTGTCATCAGGCTTCAACACTATTTCTGAAGAACAGAATCTCTGTCTGATTGGTTTACTTACCTCCTAGGGAGACAAAAACAACTGAAAACTTTTTTTTTTTTTTAAACCAAAAACAGGGAGAAATGTGTTAGAAAATATAGCACAGAAAAACTGTGGCTTCAGCTCAACTTGACCATGTCACAGAATCCATCACTAGCATTCTTGAATTAATCTTGCTGGTCAGGCTAATTATCAAGACAATCAACTTCTACCTCCCTCTTTTCCTTATTCCAGATCAGGGCATGAAAGTGGGGGTTGTCAAGAGTGCCTGGAGATGTCCCATCAATGGAAAGCATACAGTAGCAATAGGATGATACAGATACCAGTAATACTGCCCAGGATGAGCAAGTCTTGCCACTTCCTAAGGTTGAGCCGCTGCAATAGGCTGTTCACAGCAGGAAAATGATTGGCAAAAGTGTTAATTTTGCTCTGAATTGATTTTAACATTCCCCTCTGTGAAGTCATATTTTCTTTTGTTGCCATAGCAATGCTTATTGGCTCCTCTATCAGATCTGAGTTTCAAAGGTGGTCATGTTCTTTCAGAAACAGTTATTTATTCATTTATTTATTTTTAAAGAAGCTTTAGATTACATAAATGTTACATCAAAAATATGGGGTGGGGGGAAGCGGATGTGGCTTAAGCAATTGAGCTCCCACCTACCATATGGGAGGTCCCTGGTTTGGTTTCCGGTGCCTCCTAAAGACAAGCAAGACAGTGAGCTGATGTGATGGGCAGGCATGGCAAGCTGATGCAACAAGATGATGCAACAAGAGACACAAAGAAAAACACAATGGAATACACAACAAAGCAGGGAATGGAGGTGGCTCAAGCAATTAGGTGCCTCCCCCCCATCGGAGGACTTGGGTTTGGTTCCTGGTGCCTCCTAAGAAACAAGGAAGATGAACAGACAGCAAGTGCAAACAATGAGGCGGGGGGGATAGACAAATTTTTTTAAAAATATGGGGGAGGGGAGTGGATGTGGCTCAAGCAGTTGGGTGCCTGCCTACCACATGGGAGGTCTTAGGTTCAGTTTCCAGTGTCTCCTAAAAAGAAGATGAGCAGACACAGGACACAATGAACAGACACAGAGAGCAGACAGCGAGCGCAAACGAGTGTGTGTGTGAAATAAAATCTTTTATTTTTATACACACACACACATATATCTATATAGGAGATTCCCGTATACCCACACACACAATTTCCATTAGTATCTTTCATTAGTGTGGTACATTTGTTACAATTGATGAACACATATTAAAGCATTGCTACTAACCATGGTCCATAGTTTACATTATAGTTTATACTTTGCAACACACAATTTTATAGGTTTTGAGAAAATGTATAATGGCCTGTATCCATCATTGCAGTATTATGCAGGACAATTCCAATGTCCCAAAAAACCCCATGTTACACCTATTCTTCCCTCTCCCTCCCCTCAGAACCTCTGGTGACCACTGTCTTTATATCAATGCTACAAGTTTTCTTTCCTAGAATAATCATAAGTCTACTTCAGTCCATAATTACATTCCCCCCTTATGTTTGTTCATTCCTCGGTTTTGAAGATTTTGGGATGGTGATGCCTACTCTGTTTCTGATTGAGTGGGGGCTTAGATCCCATGGGGCAGATGGATGGAACTGTTTTGCTTGCTGTTACAGATACTGTGTTTTTTGGGATGGGCATTGTCCGTCTTTTTGTTAGTTGTTCTGGGTGAGTCCAATGAACTGGAGAGTAGGTGTTGCAGCTCTGCTGAGATTCAGGGCTCAACCGGCATATGAACAGACCAAAGATTTAAGTCTCTGGGACATAAATTCCAGAGATTTATGGGATTTATAATTAAATCCCATTATAAATATGGATTTATAATTAGCATTATTAATTATAGATTCAAATAAAATGCTAATTATAGATTCAAATAAAAGGGGCAGAAGAACCATGTGTAGGGAAATTATAAATGAGTCTAACTGTTACATTGGGGAGCATATATTCCAAAGTAAGGCCCAGACAGGTTGCTGAATTCCTGAGATTGTCTGCCCTGCCTATAGTGTCTAGACATCTCAGGAGCCCTGCTGTTTGAGGCACTGTTTACTGTGGCAGTCAGTGAGATCCTGCTGAGACATGCATAAGCGTAACCTCTGGAATGACCTCCCAACTCATTTTCAAATTTCTTAGCCATAAAAATTCATTTGTATTTAATATTTTCCCCTTTTGGTCAAGCAGACCCAATTTTACGACTCAATATCCTTTTGTACCGATCCCATGAGATTCTTCCTTTCCCATATTGCTATAAAGTTTGCTTTGTTTTTATGGAATTCATGTGTATAATCCTGCAATATGTCTCTTTGTTGTTGTAGTGTATGCATCAGTGCTGTATTGAAGGAGGGGACAACTCACTGTTGGTATCTTCTGCCATTTTATCATTTACTCCTGTAAGCCTTGCCAAAAGCTGCTCAATCTCAATTGTCATTGTTTCAAACATTCTGTCTTGGTCTGATTCATTTAAAAGGGGTGTTGTATCAGAAATGTCACATCTTCATCTGGTTTCAGGTCAAGTTCATTTTCCAGCTGTCGAGCCCGTTTCCTGAGATCTTCCCAGTAGTTGCTGGTTCCTGCCACCATCTTTGTTGTCCAAATTATTACAGTTTTGAATAGAAAATATTTGTATATAGGACAAACTTCAGAAAGCTTGGAGGGAAAAGTAACTTATTTTTTTATGAATATCTCTTCTCCCCTTTCAGTTTTATCATGTGCAAGAATTACCTGTTAAAAAATAAGGATCTTTAAATTTGATAGATGTTTTCACTTATCTAGAAGCTGTGCTAATTCACATGCCCACAAGAAACATTGGCGAGAGTCTGCCCACTCCTAACTTCTTACCTGATTGTTTGGTGACACTTTTCCGTTCCATTTAAAGAGTCTTTACTAATGAGTTATTCCTTTATGCATCAGCCTGTTGAAGTTACAAGCCAGTCTCTTGCTTTATTCCAGGACAAACTGGTGCAGGAAACAACTGGGCCAAGGGGCACTACACAGAAGGCGCGGAGCTGGTGGACTCTGTGCTTGACGTGGTGCGCAAAGAGTGTGAGCACTGCGACTGCCTGCAGGGCTTCCAGTTGACCCACTCGCTGGGGGGCGGCACAGGCTCTGGCATGGGCACACTGCTCATCAGCAAGATCCGCGAGGAGTACCCCGACCGCATCATGAACACCTTCAGTGTCATGCCCTCACCCAAGGTGTCAGACACAGTGGTGGAGCCCTACAACGCCACTCTCTCTGTGCATCAGCTGGTGGAGAACACGGACGAGACCTACTGCATTGACAACGAAGCTCTCTATGATATCTGCTTCCGCACCCTCAAGCTGACCACACCAACCTATGGGGACCTCAACCACTTGGTGTCGGCCACCATGAGTGGCGTAACCACTTCGCTGCGCTTCCCGGGCCAGCTCAACGCGGACCTGCGCAAGCTGGCTGTCAACATGGTGCCCTTCCCCCGCCTGCACTTCTTCATGCCTGGCTTTGCCCCACTCACGGCCAGAGGCAGCCAGCAGTACCGGGCGCTGACTGTGCCCGAACTGACCCAGCAGATGTTCGACGCCAAGAACATGATGGCCGCCTGCGACCCAAGACATGGGCGCTACCTCACCGTGGCCACCGTCTTCCGGGGTCCCATGTCCATGAAGGAGGTGGACGAGCAGATGCTGGCCATCCAGAACAAGAACAGCAGCTACTTCGTGGAGTGGATCCCCAACAATGTCAAGGTGGCCGTGTGCGACATCCCACCACGGGGCCTCAAGATGGCATCCACCTTCATCGGCAACAGCACTGCCATCCAGGAGCTCTTCAAGCGCATCTCGGAGCAGTTTTCTGCCATGTTCCGCCGGAAGGCCTTCCTGCACTGGTTTACAGGAGAGGGGATGGATGAGATGGAGTTCACCGAGGCAGAGAGCAACATGAACGACCTGGTGTCAGAGTACCAGCAGTACCAGGAAGCTACCGCTAATGATGGAGAGGAAACTTTTGAGGATGATGAGGAAGAGATGGATGAATAGAGGTGCCTGTCTCAAATACTAAAACCCAGATGCTCCTTTGGCCTGTGCATACGGAGCCCAGTGGCCACGAAAAGGCTCACTGGGCTAAATGTGGTGGTGTAGGCCCCTCACAAACACAAGGCCGCACCATCAGGCACCTGGAATTCAGGAGGTGCACTCACCTTGAAATCAGACCATGAAGATTTGCCCCGAGAGGACTTGAAAGACCTTGGGCCTTAACGGGCTCAACCCACACACCTTGTCTTCCAGGAAGTGTTTGCCACATCTGAAAATTAGTAGGGAGGGAGTTAAGAGAAGTGTTTCATCCTTTGTGATGGAACCTGAAGCTGTGCAGTATTACCTTATATGAATATGCAGTATTGGACTTCTGAAACAATCTGTCAAAATAAAATACCAAACATTGTTCCTTTGTCTCTCTCATCAATGCTTATTTGGTGGATGTTTTTTTGTTGTTACTCGGGTCACTTGTTTCTTCTTGTGGTAAAACTCCCTGCCACTGGTCAAAAGAAATGGAAAAGGCTTTTCTTAAAGGCTTTAAGGGTGGCAGCCAAAATTTCCCTGTGCACCGATGTAAACAAGGCCTTCCTTCCCACTCAGCAGTCACTTACCCCCCACAGGCGCATCTGTCTTGTATGTCAGTCCCAACCTCCCACCCATCACAGCTCAGCCAAGGCCTGCCAAAGGAACCAGAGAATGACCTTTGGCCTTCCAGACAGGGCAGGGTTGGGGGCGGGCACTCGAGCCCTTTGGGGGTTGGAACTCAGAAAACCAGCCCCCAGGACCAGTGCTTCCTTCTCTGAGACTCAGACTGAGAGAGCCCAGCCGCCTGGCAAGTAGGTGTGAGGTAAAGGGCTTCTTTCTGTTGTAACCAGTGATCACTTCCAGTTTCTAGAAATGGCCACAACTCCTTGAAAAGGTCATTTGCAGGACCACATTTTTCTCACTAGGTCAGACGCTGGTGTTCAGCATTTCTGATTTTCCTCTCCTTCCCCCTTGAAGCTGGCTGTGAGCAGGTCTGTTTCCCCCGGTGCCAACCCCGTCCCGTCCTGTGGGGACCCCAAGCCTCCTGTCAAGATGGCAGCTGTCAAGTCTGTGTAATTAGGCTGTGTAGAGCTCCCTCTGGAGCTTTGTGGGATGTGGCCTGAGGGAGAAATGAACCTTTGTTAGTGGTAGCCGCTGAGATTAGGAGTCCCCAACCATGTGGCCTCCCCACACAGACCCTGTGCTCAAAGCCCATGGTCAGGGTTCTGTGTTGGGTATTATCACATCAGGCCCAACCGTGGGAGGACTGAAAGTGAACCACTCAACACGGCAGCTTGACCAGAAACTGAGGGAAGAACTGATCTCATTTTGTGTGAATCTCAACTATTTTGTGAGACCACAGTAACATTCCCATTTTGACTGACCTTGGAGAGTACCCACATGGGCCAGACCCTCCTCACCCTGTTGTTCTTGCACAGAGGGCACAGCAGGGAGCCAAACTGTCCCAGGCCACACTAAGACTCCAGGCTTAGTACATCGCTCAGCCCGTTAGAAACAGGAAGAGGGACCATCTGACCACCAGCCTCATGTGCAGCTGTCACTCCTTACTAAGCAGAGGTGACTCAGTTGGGCCCAGCAACATTTCCCCCACCCCAGGTCTGCCACAGTCTAGTACATGTGGGCACCTTTCCGCTTCCTTCAGAGCTGAGTGTAGAGGGTATATCACATCTGAATTTTATAACGTTTGTGTGTAGAAAAGCATGCTAAATGCCCTTATGACTAAACAAATCTCACAGCTTTAAAACAGTTCTTCACTGAACACTTCCCACAACACTGTATGAAAAAGTCTGTCGCTCCACAGCCGAGGGGACACTGGACGTTGAGCTGAAAGCTCAGGTCCTTCTAATCCTGGATTAGTGGTGTTCAGAGAGTGAGCTCTGTGCCACTCGGCCACCTGTAAAGGCGGTCGGACAAAGCATGCGGGATGGGACCGCCTTCCCACCTCCGTCAGTCTAGGCCCACCCCACGGAGGCTACAGGATTTTATGCTTTAAGTCTGGAAAATCACTGTTCCCACATGCTTAATTAGATCAAGAACATGGAAGGCAAACTGGAATTAGTAGAGGCAGCTGCTAAAGGGAGTAAATATCTTAAAATGCAAAAGTGCTAGGTACCTCCAAATCTAAATGATGCCATTTGGAACCTCTTCCACGTTTACAGCATTGCAGACTTCAGCTTTTCTAGAACACATAACTCCCTTCTAATAGAGAATAATAGTAGTTTATGGCTCAGACTTCTCTGCTGAGAAGTCACAGGAAATCCAATGCTGAGGCACCTCAACAGCTTAGTTTCATGTTCCTTCTCCAGATCGCAGTTGGCTCTGGAACAGCTCCTGCTCCGTTATCACAGACTCCAACTGTCCAACTTTAACTATCAATGTATTTTACATCCAGAGTCCAGCACAGCATTCCAGGAAGTACAAACATAGAAGTCACTAATCCTCCTGTGGGAGCTGATGAGAACCATGAAGACTGAGATTTTACATCAAGGATCCCCACTTATTTTTTTGCCATTATTTTTCTAAAATAAAGTAACCCAAGTCTAAACAATGATCCTTCATGTGATCAGAAAAAGTACAGTCTTTACCTTTTATTTTTGATGGAAAGAAGCAGTATTTACACAATACATTCATATTTTTAAATATATTACAGCTCTCTGTAGAAAACCATTCTGTTAAACCAGGAACAAGTGATCTGGATTCAATCTTCAAAATATTAAATCAATTTATTCTTATCAGCACTCCCATTTAATTTCACAGCCCATCTGCCTCCTGTGTGCAGAGGGACACTCTGAAGGAAAATAGGAATGAAGAGTGGATGAGGAAAAAGGAAAGAACCTCTCCCTCACGTCAAGATGTCATACGCTGGCCACCCCGGCCGGCATCAGCCAGGCAGCACCAACAGGCTGATGGGCAGCACGCGAGCAGCATGTCTTGGGCTGAGCCGTGGCTGTGCAGGGCACCTGCTGGGCGGGCAGCCTGAAGCTCTCCACTGGGGCCTTCAGAAAGTCACACTGCCACCCCCACTGCGGCTGCTGGGGCGAGGATGAGGACTCCTCCCACTGTTTCTTCATCAGCTCAGCAGTGTTCTCATTTCTCTGACAGTCAAAGTTGAAATAGCGTGCAGACTGGAGCCACAGTGCAGGCAAATCAGAACGGTGCCCCTCCTGTGATCTGGCTGGCTACTTTCTCTTCAGTGGACTCCTCCTTCTCCTTCTCACGCTCTTTGTTCCAGTCCTTCAGGCCCTCTGGAAGTGACGTGTCCTCATCCAAGCTGCCAGTGCCTTCCACAAATTCTTCATAGGTAGATTTTTCCGCAAATGGTCTGGGGCCCAAAAGCTCAACCATATCATTCTTATCTAAAACTTCTTTTTCTAACAACAGAAGAGCAACCTGAAAGGTAAACAAATTACAGTAAACAAAGCTATTTAGCAAATGTCTATTCAAAGGTAATGTTTTCATTTATAGCCTATTTAATTCCAAAAAGGGATTTAAGAACATTCAGAAAGATGCCTTATACATAAAATTACATAATTTCAAAGATATGCAGAATACTGGAAACAACAAATGTCCGTTGGTAAGAGGCTGGTTAAATAAATTTTGGTACATAATAAAGAATGAAGAAGCTCTCTTTATAATATATATACCAAAGATATGTATTGAAACAATACAAAATAAAGCCCAGAAGATTAATATGAAAATATGTACACCTTGAAATTCTACTCCTTTGTTATGGGTGAGCCACAAATCTGACACTGCACATTTCCACAGGCCACAGAAAAAGGAATACCTGACCCCCATTGTGTGTAAGGAGGCGAAGGATGTATAGGGAGAGGGAGTAACAGTGTTTAAGTCAAGTCATCGACCATTATAAAGAAAATGAAACTGTTTAAATTATGAATTGATCTCATGAAATGGATTTAGTTCCTGAGATAGCTTCCTACTTAGAAATTTAATATATCTGTAATTTATATTAAATGCTGTTTTTAAAGATAGGAAATAAGCATTTTTTCTGTCTGTTCAGTTTTAAAAAACTTTTTATTAAGGAATATTTCAAATATGTACAAGAGTAGAAAGAAGGGATAACCCAACCCCCCAGTACCATCATCTATATTCAACAATTATCAATTTAGAGCCATTTTTGTTTTATCCACTCCCTGGATTATTTTGAAGAAAATCTCAGATTGTTATATCATTTGTCCACATATATTTTTGTATATATCTGTAGCAGATAAAGACTCCTAAAAAGTATAGCCAAGGAATGGATGTGGCTCAAGTGGTCGAGCACCCACCTCCCACATGGGAGGTCCCAAGTTCGGTTCCGGGGGTCTCCTGAAGAAACAAAAACAAACAACAAGCAAAACAAATGAAAAAACCAACTTGGGGAAGCCAATGTGGCTCAGTGGCTGAGCAATGGCTTCCCACATACAAGGTCCCAGGTTCAATCCCCGGCCCTGGGTACCTCATAAAAAAAAAAGAAATTTTAGCCAGAATACTAAAATGCTCTGGCTTTTTAATATACTGTTTGCAGATAGAAGAGATGGAGAACAAAAATTTTTAGATTCCTTCTTAGATCGTCTTTACTTCTCAATTTGCCCACCCATATATAACATAAATATAATAAATACATGTATGTATGTATTTTTACATTTGTGGATAACTGGTTAAAGAAGAGGTAACATTATTCTTAACATATTTAATTTTTTTAGTAGACTAGAAAGTACTGGAGAATTTTGTAGTGTTTCGACTTTCTATGTTAAACCAAGAATCTTTTCAAAGACATTTGTTATACATTGTCATTACATGCATTGTAAATAGGGAAGGTGTAAGATAAGTGGGCTTGACTGCCTGGACATATTTGAGCATCTATTACATGGAAGTGGGATCCCTGCTCTTGAATAATTGTATGCATACTCTTTTCCCCCATAGAGCTAGTAATCTAGAGTAAGTGAATTCTTCTGTTGCCTTTCAGAGCTCATTTCCTTGTTTTCAACCACTGTCTATATGGGGATCACAGACAAATCATTATCTCTGGCCTGGAACCCCTATCCATACTCCACTTGCCAACACCTGCTCACATCCTCTTGGGTGTCAAAACAGAACTCTTTGCTGCTCTCCTACCCTCCCCCGGCCCACACCTGCCATTGGTAGAAGTCTTGGAATCACCTGACATTTTTCTTCTTTCATCATTTATATTTAAACAATCAATTCTATTTCTTTAGATATGCCCTTCCTCTTTATTTCCACTGCCACCAGGACATCCTCCTAGGAATGTTGAGCTGCCAGGCCCACCTCTAAGCTTGTTTCTGGGCTTCGTCTTCCTCCTCTCATTTCCACACTGCTGTCTGTGACACACATCTTTGTAAATGGTGAACTTTAGATCATTTCTGCTTAAGGTTCTTCAAGGACTCCCTACTATAAATAAAGCAAGGGGGCTGGATCAAATCATGTCTAAGGTCATTTCTTTTCCAAAACCATGCTTCTAAATGAAACTTCACTCTGATCAGGGCAGGCCGCTCTCAGCCCAGCCTCCTCAGGTAGGGGTTCCAGTCCAGAGATATCAATTTGTCTGCTCATCTGATCTCCGCACTGCACGCATCTCCTTTCATTACGACATGTTCCCCATTTAAGATAAAATGCAGGCTTCTCTCCTATGTGAAGCTCTCTGACCACCCTGGCCCACATTGAGCTCTCCTTTCTTGAGGTCTGCAGCATGCTGCCTAGCGCTTCATACGTGCCAGCTCTATCCAGCCACACTGTGCACTTTGGTGAGGAGATGCCATGAGTTATTCTGCAATTGCCTGGCACAGGGCAGGCTCATAAGCTTCTCTGGAGTCTGGCTGACTAAATAACATATCTTAGAACATGCTTTTAGTTGAGTCAGTCCCTTATAAAAAGGGTTTTCCATTTGTGTTTTTCTGGTTAGAGTGTATAATGTTCAAAGAAAAAAAAATTCCAATTTTGGTTGCATGATTCTTTTTTTTTTTTTTT